>JANHGL010026152.1:61468-140078 GCA_024611195.1 Ceyx melanurus | reverse complement strand
CGCCTCGGGTTGTGCGGGGTCTGGGCGATCAGGCCTCCCGTCGGGCCAGGGCAAGGGCCGGGCCGGGTGAAGGGCCGGGTCGGGGGAAAGGCCGGGCCGGGGGAAGGGCCTCGGGCCGCTCCACGGGCCGCAGTTGCCCCCTGGCGGCGGGCCCCGAGAACCACCCCGCGGATGGACGGCGAGGCCAGGCCTCCTCCCGTCTCCAGAGAGACACAGATGGAGTCGAGGGGACCCCGCCGTGCTCGGTACCCCGCGAAGCGGCCCGAGCAACCCGGGAGCGGGGCCGGGCCCGAATCTCTCCCCACGCCCCCCCCCATACACGCATAAAAAACCACAACTCCCATCACACCCCGCGGCGCTGCGGCCCCCGCCCCTTACGCACTCACGTCGCGTGGTTTCCGCTTCCGGCCGTAGAGAGCGGAGGCGGCCAGGAGCAGGGAGGCGGCCAGGAGCAGAGCCACAGCCGTGGCGCACGGCCCGGGCCAGAGCGCTTGAGGCTCGGGCCCCGCAGGTTGCCCGCGCCCAGGGCGGCTGTCCACCTGCACCATGCACTGGAGAATCCAGTGGAGAGGCCGCTGCAACACCAGGAAAGCTTCTCTATGGGGGTGTTACAATGGCGGCATCCCAAGGAGGGAGGTGTGGGACTTTAGCGGCCGCAGCCCGTAGGCCGCGGGCGACATCCGGCCTGACCGCAGCTGCCAGCGTCAGGAGCCGGCACTTTTCAGGCAGCAGGGACACTTAAACACCCGGCTTGTATGAACCAGCAGTCGATGTTTAACCTTCCCTGTCGATCTCATTTGTAGTTACTCGGCTACCCTCATAATGCGTGTCTACATTGGTGAGGTGTCACGCTGTGCTTGCCAGCCTCTTGCTCATGCCTGTGTATTCTGCTTTCCTGGGTAAGGTCTCTACGTGACCAGTAGATTAATTTGTACTGCATTGCATAAAGCTAAATTTAGGACCTCAAAATCACAAAGCACTACAGGCTATTTAATTCCATGCTTTATTTAGCACAAAAGAAGTGCTACCTTGGAAGATTTAAAAATAGCACTGTCTGTTATCAGTGAGACCATTACATTTTAAGAACTTATATCTATATTCTTGAAGTCTGTTGCAGGGTAAAAGAATCATCATTAAGCAGGGCTTTTTTAGAAGTTTATTCTTGAATTTTGTAACTGAGAATACTGTTTTTAATCAGTTTTCAGTATGGAAAGCAGACATAACTTGTGTAAAATAAAATAAAATCAACCAGCCTTCATGATACAGCTGTAACTAGTTTGTAGACACTTGTGGCTTTTAACTAGTTTTCTCTGCATTACATTATCTATCACATTGTCTATGCTTTGTCAAGCACATACAAAAAAATCCCAAGGGTCATTCCAAGATTAGCAACCACGTTTAGAGAATCTTTTGAGTACCAAAGAGATCTTTAGTCTGCTCCTCCTCATGTAGTCATCCACTGTACAACATATGCACACCCTTTGACTTACTCATCTGATGTACAAACTATCCTGGTTTTAATTACCGGATACCATGCAATTGGGTCAATAGCTGTTCCAGTCACACCTGTACTTTGAAACGTAGTGAAACAATGTTGATACATGAAACACCAAATTATATGCTTGTAAAATTTTAAGATTTTCCTTGCCAATACTTGGGTCATAAAACTTTAGATAATATCTGTATTGATTGAAATAAAATGTGGTTTTACACAACTTCACTTAGACTACTATTTGTCTAAATATTTTTTCTACTCAGTCTAAAGAGAGAGTCTCAATGGCAAGGGACTGCAGTTACCACCTGTGCTTCAAATGAGCTTTACTTAATCATAAATTCCTATCTGAGAACACCAGCAGCAGAAGGGGTATATATGAAAAAATCCACAGTTTAGCCATCAAAACCTATGTAAGCTGCTTAATTAAAATCTAAACAGTGTGAGATGCAATGAATTTCTGGTCACATATCTTTTGATAGTCTTTAGTGAAATATTAACATAATCAATGTTCATGAGGAGAATCTGTTCAAGCACTATTCCAAAAAATGGTTTCGTATTCTTAACTGGAAATAACTGCAGTGGCATCACAGCACAAAAAAAGAGTCCAAGTGCAGTGAGGTCCCAGGGGATAGTTTTCAAGGAGACTCTGAACACAACTTATTCCTTGCCATTAAGTGAGAATTTCAAACACTCTTACAGATTTTCTCCAGGAGACTGAAAGTGTGCTTATATTATATACTCCATTAGAACTAAGTGAGAGTCACCATGTGGTTAGGATTCAAAATTTCAATCCAGTAGCCATCAGGATCCTGAACAAATGCAAGTCCTTTCATTTTGCCTATTAAGAAAAACAAATAAGCCAAGTAAAAAAATAAGCAAGATAAAGTTAAGACTACATGACTAGATCTTAATGTCAAATACAACTACTTATTTTCCTTTTGCATGAGAATTAGTTCAAATTCAGAGAGAAAACATCCAAATTAGTTTTTAATCAGCATTATATCTTTGCATGCTAAAGTATCAAGCATACTCTCAACAAAGCTGTAGCTTAAAGTAATTTTTAAATTGTGTCTTTTGTTGATTGAAATTTTCTGCATATGGCCCTCTAAGGGTTCATCCTCTACATTTAGAAGAGTATTTTTGTGCTCCAGACTGTTCTGACATATTTTATTGAACTGGCTTTGCCAACATAAAAGCCTGTGTCCCTCTGACTGGTTCATTTCCCATCATTCCTGTCTCCACACTGAAGTTTTACTTTACTGGTTTTTGGTTGGTTCTCACCTGCAATGTGGTTTACAGCACACATTTCCCCATTTTATAAAACAGAGAAATGCAGGGCAGGAATATTTTAAATGTTACCATTGGAAAAAATATTAAAACAGGGTCCCCAAAAGTTGTCCTTAACAGTAATCAGGATAGCAGAGCTTAATGTATTTTCTTAAAGTATTAACCACTAACTTTTAATTATACTTTCTTTATCAGGCTATGAAGAACCAACCTACCTCTTAATATATTCTAGTTGTAAAAACAGAGAGATGTTTAATTCAGTAACATATGAAAAAAAAAATTACATTGTTTCACTGCTTGCTCCACAAACAATGAATGAGAAGTCCAGAACTACTTCCTCTTCAGCATTTGCTGCATCAATTTTACTTCTTAGTATTAAAAACGACTTTTGCTCTTCCTCTCCTTGACTGAAGGCACATAGCTGGACTAATTAACTATTGTACCAAGATGAAACTATTGTCATTTTTGTCCCCTGTGTGAGAGTAAGGGCAACTGGTTCTATCAACATCTAGGCAGTGACAACTACTAGAAACATATTATTCCGATTTTTAGGAGGACCTACTAGATAGAATATATTAAAAACAAGGAAAAAGATTGACTTGAATTTCTGATCAAGACTTACCATCATCAGGTTTCTTCACAAATTTCACTCCTAGGTCTTCAAACCTCTTACAAGCTTTATTGACATCAGGGACAGCAATTCCAATATGTCCTGTGCAACAATATAAAGAGTGAAGAACACTGTTACTGGGAGTTCTGGGAAAATATTTGCTCAGCATTTCATCTGTATGAAATACAGATACGTGCTGTAGTTGACCCAAGATATGATTCTATGAAAGAACAACATTGCTTGCATAAAGAAGAACTTCTGAGGTATTAACATTCTCCTTCAGAGAGTTGGCATTTTTAAAACTCCTTTTAAAAATGAAACTTTAGAGTTAAAATTATCTAGAGTAAGAAAAAATAAAATTTTCAAGCAAATTAGTTTATTTGTATTTCCTTTCTCAAAGTGTTCCTAGGTAACAGGATTTTTTTGCATTTGCTCAGTTCAACAGTGCAAGTTATCATTAATGCTGTATTTGTAGAGGCTAACACCAGCACTATGCAAGGCCTGAGCTTACAACATCAATTCAGAAGCTTTAAATGTCAAGTGGCTAGACTGAGTATGAAACTTATTTCACAAGCCAGTGACCTTTCAAGCACTCAAAATATCACATTAAGCCACACGGATACTATCCTCAGTGCTACAGAGAAACAGAATTATCCTGCTATCTTAAAATGTGTAACCAGTGGATTATAAAATAGAAATCCAAATGTAAATCAGTCTAAACACTATGATAATCTAATACATAAGAGCAATTCTTAATTCAGTAATTACTATTACCAAGTGTTTGCTTGCTGAAGTATTAGATTCCTTCTATAAAGTGTAACTGTGGCTCATTTATCTGAAACACATTTGGTTAACTATTTCACACTCTCACAATATACATGCTGGAAGAAGAGGAAAAGGATGAGATGCAAGTTTCCCTCTTTCCTAATGCTAGTATGTTTTCTTCAAAGTAGTCTATTAGAAAAGTCTTTTCATTCATACAAGTTTAAAATATTTTTCTAGTAGTTCTCATTCAAAAAAAAAAAAAAGTTTATAGCATATACTTACCCAATAACTTTTGCACAGAACGTATATAGATGTTCTGTAGAAATCATTTGAAACTCCATTTTCCCCAATACAAGCAAGAAAAAAAATGTAATCACAGTAAACCAAAGCTTAAAAACTATAAACACAAAACTAAAAACCTACCAAATCCTCGAGGATCTGAATTGCCATTGTGATAAGACTGTTTTTCATCATTTTCAGTGCCCCAGTTGCTGGAAGAAACAATTATTACATATTGAAGGAAAGCATCAAAATTAACAAATCCTAAATGTTCAGTTTCCTCAGGAGGGTAAGTTGTTTCTCTTACTAAACCAGAGAATTTCAGTTGTTGGCTGCATTCATTAAACTATCAAGATTTTTCCCTAGTCACAGGTCCTAGCCATAAGTCTCAGGTCTAATTCAGTCATGTTCACATCCCATCACTACTATTCAGGTTCTACATTTGAATGAGGCAGAGACACTGTGGTCTCATTCAGACTGAAGAGAAGGTTGTGCTGCATGAGTCACTTTATCTACACATTGCTGGAAAACAAACAGTGATAGCAGCTCATGAAACTAAGCAAGGCCATGGGGTACTGGGGAGATTCTTTCTGCACAATTACAGTGATTAGCATCACTAACCAAATTGTCCCGTTCATGGGAAGAGTATGTTTTAACTTAACACCTCTTTTGATTAGAGTCCAAAAGCAAGTTACCCATTAGGATACTCTGGGGAACCAGTGAAAGTTCTAACCACACTAGGTTTTCCTCAGCTCTGTGGATTCCCTAACCAGACAGCATGCATACTAAAAACAAAGCAAGCATTATTTCACATTTATATACCCCTGTTCACCTAGCAGTCTGAAAGAGCTCTGAAAGCAGAAGGATTGAGCTTGCCAATCCTCCAAGATCTCAGTCATATTTTAAGATTGTATGTCAGGGAAGATGTTTCCACAGTAATGATCACATAGTTTATTAAATCCAACAAGATTTACACTCATCCACTTCTGTTTAATCATTGATAGATGTCACATAACATTATATTAATACTTACTGTGTCAGCTCAAGTGTAGCTTTTCTAGAGAAGGTCCAAGCTGTTCTTTCAGATTTATCTTTCGGGATATCATTTTTATCTTCATATGCCAGGAAATAGAGTGAGAACTTCATAGTAGGAAAGTCAAATTTTTGAAGCAGTCTAAATGACAACATTATTTTGAAATACTGACTGAAAAAAATTGTCAGGTAGCCTGCAAATAAATCATGATGCTTCCCCCACAGAGCTACTGCTGTGATTTTTTGCCTTTTTGTCTGTAATCCACCTCTTAATATAGCTACATTTTGGTATAAACCCTCCAGAACACATTACAAGCCTACAAAAATTATAAGAATCAGATGCTTTAAAGCTAAACTATCAGTAATTTAATAGCAACGCCAATACAAAAGTTGCTGTCTTAAAATTGCCACTCTGTTACTTGTCCACATTTCCTCAGGACAATATTTATGTTTATCCACTTTAAAGCATCATGAATAAATAAAACCACTTACTTTGAAGCTTACTTATTCTGAGGAGCTTTCTGGCACCAGAAAAATTTTAAGAACACAGCAGGATTTAAAATCAAACATACCTTTAGATGAAATATTTGTACAATTTCAATAGCTAGGTATAATGATCAAGTCAATATCAGATGTGACAATTTAATCAACTAGAAAATACTTGAGGCATACATTTTTCTATAGGATGTTTAACCAGAATAAGTAGGCACACAAAATTAATCTAGCTTCTTTTTCAGCTTACTAGGTATTTAGTTTTTATTTTCTCACACACACATCTTCACTAAAGTGGAATTAGTTTATTTTACTTTATTCTGGATTAATTTCAAGATTTTAAAAAAATGCTAGAATTTTGCTTTGAAATAACTCATTTGAAATGTCAAGAACATGCAGAGAGCCTCAGTACAAACATCTGCATTACATCTTTCAGCATCAGCCTCCCAACAACCTTCTCCAAAAGCCTGAGATTGAACACTGTCTCTATCTTCAATTGCCTTGATCTCTTGTGACTGGAGGTGGTCATAAGCTACATCTGAGAAAGTAGAAAACTTTAAGAAGATTTATAGCAATGACTCCTGATTATAACCACTGCCATAAAATGTGCTGGTTAGCTGCAGGCTCAGTGAGGAGGAAGTTATCAAGTTGTATTTTGATAATGAATGACCTATTTAAGAAAAAAACCTGAAGTTTCTAGTCAAGGCCAAGCTCATTTGCAGCTTTGGCAATAACTGTTCTGTGGGAATTCTCAGAGATTGCCAGACTGTCCAACTAGGCATCAGCTGATGAGACAGCATTGTTTATGTAGTTAGACCAATTAGTATAATTACATCAAAATAACAAAAAACTGCTCTCAGAAGAATAGCAGAAAAAAACCAAACCCAACTTATTGTTGTATACAACTTTTACTCACGTCATTCCAAGAACTCTTGTATAAAAATCCAGTGACTTCTTAGGATCCTTTACTCTTAACATAGTTTGCTGAAACATAAAATCCTGGTGGGGAGTGAGAAGGGGGAAGATTTATAATTTAGACATCAATCAGGATTTACCTACAGGTATTAGCAAAGATGACAGCTAATAATGCATCTAAAACTAGGTTTAGAAGTAACGGAGTACTATGTTAGATGTAAATAAAACCTTTTGTCCTGATCCTACACATGCAGATTTGTTAAATAAATATACCTTCATAACATATTTAAAACATACAAACAAAACCACCATTGGTATTAAAAAAGGGCATTATTCTTTATTACTCTTTTATGGAGCTGTACTGCACATGAACCATACTGCATATAAGCGTGGTTAAGTACATGAATATTTGATACTGGTCTTCAGAATTTAAATAAACCTAAACTCCTGAGTTCATTATTATTATGTGTTATAATTGCACAGGGATTGCCTTTCTGTCATGCTCGGTCCTATCTTGACAACAAAAATCATCCTGCAGTTCTGCAAGGGTGTTTTCCTCGAGTCACAGGGTTACTTTATATAATTCGGGCTAATGCACAACGAAGTGGATGAGAAGTGAAGGATAGGAGAGCCTTGACGGCTGTATTAAAACCAAATAAATGAATATGTAGAACAATTGAAATGCAATTACCAGCTTCTCATAATAAAAACTAAAAACGTCTCAAGTGTTTTGAGGGAATTTTTGTCACCCAGGCACGCAGTGGCAGAAGAGTCCCCATTACCCTTCAGCCGAGCGCAGAGCGGCCCCTCGCTCTCCTCAGACACCGCCCGGCCGACGCTCGGCGCACAGAGGAACCACCGACCCGGACGTGGGCCCCCAACAGTGACCGGCCCAGCGGACTCGCCCTGCACCAAGACCGTGAAACCCAGTCGAGCCGACTGACGGCGTACCCCGGGCATCAGGACTGATCTCTGCCGAGCAATCCTCGGCCACCCCCTCGCTCCCCAATGCCGGGACCCTTCCCGGCCCCATACCGCCTCCCATCCACCGCACGTCCGCCCGACAAGGAGCAGGAGCTGCGAGAGCGGGGGCCATCGACGCTACTACAGACCCTCCCGACGCCAGCAGATCCGGGGGCGCCCTCATCACCCCCACCCACCCCACCTTCGTGCTGGCGTCCGGCTCCGAGCACGCGCCGTAGGCTGCCTCGTCGCTGAGGCCTCCAAGTTCTGCTGGGGCCGCCATGTCGGTATAGGAGGAGGAGGAGGCGGCGGAGGAGGAGGCGGTGCCAGTAGTGCCCGCGGGAAGGCGAAGAACCCGCCCACCCTCACGAGGTGGGACACACCTCCAAGCCTCCCCCTCTACCACTTCCCCACCCTCCAACTGTTTATAATAGAGAAGTGACTTTCAGAAGGGCCTCCTATCTTTTTTTCAGAGGCACCTGAGGAATAGAAGCAGGCAAGGGGGGGATGCTCTTCCTCTACCATGCCCATGAACTTGCCTCCATTCACCCCCTTTACTTGGGCTTCTGTTATCTGTGTGAGAGGCAAGGCACAGGGGCCTCCTGATCCTGGGTGCTATCTGACTGCTGAGTGGAGCTCAGAGAATGGCTCCAGCGGTCAATCTCAATTTCACTCTCCCTGATACTGCTGAGTCCTTTCACTTCAGCTTGAAGCCTCAAAACCACATCTTCAAGCTGGGCTGCTCGGCTGAGCAGATAATCTACCTGCTCACACCGCACACGGCCATGGGAGTTGCCCTCTGAGATCAGCAACAGGCTGTGGCACTCTCTGCAGCCTGCCATCTGCACCCCCACATCCTTTTGAGCAGCATCTGTCTGAATTCCCACATCGACTTTGATTGAAGACAGAATCATGGTCTTCTTATGACGAGTGGACACCATACTGACCAGTCAGCAGCAAGTTCAACTGGATGGGCTCTTTGCGTTTGTGTTTTTTGTTGTTGTTGTTGTTGTTTTGTTTTGTTTGTTTGTTTTGTTTTTACTTTTTTTGTTTTGTTTGTTTGTTTGTTTTTTTGAACTTGAGGAGGACGATTAAACTATTAAATTTATGTATCTGGAAGTCAGATGTGTATTCTGGCTGCATTACTGAATTAACCTCAACAGGTACATTTAAAGCCTGTCCCCGAGCACGGGCCTGTCCGGTACCGAGCCGCGCGGGTTGCTGCGCAGAGCTCAAGGCGAGCTTGACGGCAGAGTTGTATACAGTTCAGCTGCTGAAGGGCGGATTTTGGCCGGGGTCGCAGGGAAGCGCGGGCAGAGCGGGAAGGAGCCGGCGGCGGGGGCGGTGCGAGCCCCGCGGCAGCCGTTACGGGCTCGCCCTAACGGCCAACAACGGCTGATTTCTGGCCGTTCCCCCCCGGCTCACTGTAAGAAGCCCCAAGACCGCGGCGGATTGCCCGGCCGCTCGAGGGCTGAAGCGCAGGAGCCGTCCCGCGGCCGGCGTTGTAACCGCCGGCTTCCCCCAATTGATGGAACAGTGGCCGGAGGTTATAGCGCTGGGGGACTGCTCCCCTCTCTCCGCGCTGTGAGGCATAGCTCGAGCCAGGTCGGTGAGCCTCTTCGCCTGCGTCTGTCTGCTAAGCACGAGTGCCGGTTAGGGCACATCAGCGTTTCAGAAGAGAGTCAGAAGTCGGTATCCCTTGTCCTCTATGCTTGGAAATCCTCCGGTTTTTTTCTTTCCCACCCAATCAAATTCCTACCTTCTAAGAACCGCATGCTGAATATGTTCACTTCTTTTCCATGAAGGAGGTCGTGTAGACAAGGTTTAGGGCACCCTGGAGAGGAGGAAAGGAAGTTTTAACATAAAAGCACATCTGTTACAACGGGAATAGGTAGCTAGCTGAAGGCCATGGCTTTTGAAAAGTATGAAAATCTCAACTGAGCCACCAGATGTCTTGTGTACAGGTGTTTGGAGAGTCAGGAAGGGATGACAGTATACAATACAGTTTTTGTTTTTAAAGAAAGGTGTGAGAACCCCACCTCTCTAATCTTGGGCTATAGGGGAAGGTGATTGCAAGAAGCAGTTAAAAGTCATGGAATTAATATCAAACCTATCCTGCTCGTGTTTGAAGGAGAAAAGTACCTCACTAACCCAATCAATGATCATCCTTATCAGATAAACATGAAGGAAAAGAAAGGAATTAATTTCAATTTTACCTTTTTTTTTTTTGACTTTCCAACTTTTTTATTTTTTAGTACTTTTACTTCAAGAAAGAGAATAATATTTTCTATTACAGGTGATTTAATGCCAAAGTCCATAAAATACTGTCAACTTTGCTCATCATGGGCAAAAGAAGGAGCTGGTAGTATTGCATCAGGTGTTGCTTTTCATGTCAGACTCACTTCTGGTTTTCTATTTCCTGAAGCAGGTGATAAGAGAATTTATAACACAGGTACACAAGTGGTTGAGTGACCTAAGGTCTTACAACAGCTGCTAGGTAATTCTTCATACTTATTTTAGTTCTTACAGTAGGAGTGCTTTTAGTAGAGTAGCAATTTCCAAGGTTTTGTTTGTATGTGTTAGCCTCAGTATGACCTTAATGGTGAATCTTAATATTTGTTTTATAAAATAGTTTTCCATTCTAACATGCTTGTGAAACGGAATTATCTACTTTTAAAGGAAAAAATACATAGAATGTAAGTAGTTTAGGCATCTCTACTGATTATTACAGTGCCTTAAAGCTAGTGTCTCAATTCATGCATAGCTTTGAGCATGCTGAATAAGGCCTTTAATTTTCTACATATGTTTATAATCATATATATGTTTCAATCTATTGAACAGGACTGATGGCAGACTGCATATGCAAGTGGATGAGTATGCTCCATAACAGAAAAACAGAGAGAGGGGGGTACTCTTCTCTGTAGCCCTGAATTTTGGGCTTAGAATTCAGAAATTAAACCTTTCCTAGGCTTGTGTACTAGTGGAATAGAAAGGGAAAGAAAATGGAAGGAGCCACCATTGCATAACAGCTTACTGGTTAACAGTCAGCCATGAATATACTTTGTTTTGGGCTGGTTTAGAGATCCACATCTAGGATGATTAACCCCCTAGTCCCTCACCACTAGAAGATGGAGAAATTCCTTTCTCCTGTTGAAGAAGAGCATCCATTCCCTATGAATTGTAGTGTTCCAGGTTTTAGGTACAGAATTAAGAGAAAATCTGACTCTTAGTATGCTTAAGGTGTCTGGCACTGAAAAAAATACTACCCAACACCATCTTTCATTACTTCTGCAAACACTTAAAACATGGTAAGAATATTATGCATGGTGGGCCATTTGCATAAAAGTCAAGTGTAAGTGCTTATGTGAGCAATGCTTTAAGACTTGTTATCAAAGTGTGTGCAAATCTTTTTGTAAGATCAGTTGCTGAATATGTGTTCATACTTTGCAAACTAAAATTTAAACAAATCATCTGTATTCTAAACCATTTCTATTTGTCAATAATCAGATATTCAGTGTAAGTATTAACATCTTAAAATTTTTATTTGTTATGTAGAAAGGTGTGAATGTCACAAAATATAGATTAATATATACAAATTTTTTTTGAGTCTTTATGTAATAATCTTCTGCTTGACATTTGTATCCTACCATGAAATGTATATAAATATCTGTTATCTTAAGAACTTGAGGAGGACTTGATTAAGCTCTTAAATTTATATAGCTGGAAGTCAGTGTTGAGATGCTCTCATTTTTCATGGTTTTATTACTTGTGCTTTTTTTCAAATGGTCGGGTATTTATGCTTTTTGATGATGTAGGTATGGTTTGACTTGGTGATCTAGGGGGTTCTTTCCAACCATGATTATTCTGTGATTCTGTGATACTTACCTTGCTCTTCCTTCCCATCTTCTTGAAAAATATGGATTGTTATAAATGCAGTTTTGCTTTTTTTTATTTTATTTCAGATTTCAGAATGGAGAGCACACCAAAAAATGAGAAAGAAAGTTCAAACACTAGAGAAGATGCTACACCTGGTCTTGCTGCCACAGCTGGTCCTGGGCCCCATCTCACTGCAGAGAGTTCTGGGCCTAATCCTGTTGCAGCAGAAGATGCTGCAGGCAGATCTCTTGCCAATATTCGACAAAAGTCAAGCTTTTCCTCCATAGATACTGTTTCTGTTACAAGCCGAAAATTGTCGAGGTTTGGCCGGAACACCGCTGGAGCTCTGTCATTGCAAGAACTTTTTAAAGAAAAACAGGTTTAATATTCAACCTTACATCTTGAAATACATTTCTGTTTCTTTTATCAGATTATGAAATTCAGTTTATATTAATTGTTTTTCTATTTTTGTTTTGGTTTGCTTGCTTTGTTTTGGTTTTGTTTTGTTGGGGTGTTTGTTTTATTTATACTCTGTTCAAAGGTATTTGTGGTAGCAAGTGAATGAGACTTTGTTTTCAGTGTTTGCAGTATTTTTAGATTTTATTTTCAAGTAATAGAGAAAGGAAGCAGGAGATACTAACTGAATACTTTACACTGAAGCAAAACTGTACCCAGCTTAGTACCTGCAAATATTTACCCATTCTGGATACTTTAGTTTTCAATTAATGTTGTGACTTTTCTGTATTAATACACTGAAAAATTGTTTGTGAAAAATAAAATTAGTTAATATGGCACACAAATATCTTTAAATCTAGCTGTAGTACTGTCAAAGGTTAGTGCTGGCCTGTCAAGTAGATGAATCACAGATACTCTCTGTTAACCCCTCTCTCTTCCCAAAGGGGAAGAGAAACGGAATAAGGGAGAGACACTTATGGATTGGAAAACTAGAACAGCATTAATAATAATTTAAAAAAAAAATAAATATATACACAATATTGAACCCAACCACCCTGATGGCAATTATATCATTGTCACCACTGACACTGTGGAGCAGTCACTGGGCATGCCCCAGGCTGGACTCAGCAGCAGATGGGAACCAGGTTGAGAAACTGTATTCTGGAACTGGCTTCAGGAACACATGGATCAGGATTGAAGGCAAAGCAGACAGGTCCTCCTTGAATGCTGGCCACTGACAAAGAGAGCTTGACCTTCATCCCTCAGCTTTATATTAAATATAGCATATATGAATGGAATCCCTCATCAGACAGGTTAGGCTCACCTGTCTTGTCCACTCCACCTCAGAGGTGCAAACTTTTACTTTTGGCACCTCCAACATTATACAGAGATTTAGCAATTACCTTGGTCTGCATAGGAGCAGAAATAAGCAAGAGCCTTTCTGCAAAACAATGCTTGGTACTAACTTAACTGTAAACGTTGAATATTATCACTGCCAGAAGCAGACACTGTCTGCAGATATATACCATTAACTTCAGAAAGGGCAGTTAGTTAGAAAACACTGAGCTGAAAAGTAAAATCACTGAACAGAATTAGTTCTGTTCTAGGTCAAAACGGGACAAGTCTACTTAATGTTTGTTTTCCCTTGAGGTATTCTCAGAGTTGAATTTACATTTTATAATCATTCTTAGTAATTTGTTCTTCCATTAGTATTTTAAAATAGATACTTTTTTTTAAAGAGTAGGCCACTTGTAGTCTTATATGACTATATTTCAGCATTAGTTGCAAGTTAAGTAGCAGGTCATTATTGTGATCACTATGCATCTTTAGTTTGAAAGGTATGTTTAATGTTTTAGGCTCAATATAAAGAAGCAAGAGAATATAGAAGAGGAAAAGTTGATGCTTCATATAAATACATATTTGAAGTTCTCAGTCTGAGGCTTGATTTAGACGTAACAACTGTGGAAGAAATGATTTTGGATTCCCCTTCAGTAAGTCTGTTCTGTATATTTTTATTTCAATTATTAATCAAAATATATAGCAGATTGCCCCTTGGATACAAAGTCTCATCCATCATTTCAATTGTTTCTGCCAGAAAATGTGGTTAATAAGGCACAAAATTAATTTAAAATTATACTTGACTAAATAATTCAGTTTAATTTCCTGGCAGATTTGCACATATTCCCAAGGTTTTTGATTATGTCTTTTTCACCTTTCTTACTTCAAGGAAAATATTATTTTGTTATTCTGACCTAAGTGATTCTTGTCACATCCAACAGATCCAATAAGTTTCATCTCTCTCAGTCCGGCATTATTATATTCTATAGATGATAGTTTTTGTTTGTTAAGCAAGTCCTTGCTGAGATGCTAAAGATTCTGAAAAAATATGTGTTATTTTCAAAATGTTCTTATGAAATTGTGTTATTTAGTAATAAGAGAGACGATTAAACCTCAACTATTTAATTACTGGAATTGCATTGGGAAAGACTAAATAAATAATTTATATTTTTGTGTAATTTATTTTTTAATATTCAAAAAAAGGGATAAAATGGTTTTATAGAACAGATTCCAAACCTGTGGTACTTCTGAAAGCTCGGTCATTATTTGTGTGCCTTTAGTGTTGTGTCTTTCATAGTGTTTCAAAGTGACCAAACAGGAGTGACCAACTAAACTGTTCTTTATTGTAGAATATCAAAACTCAGTATGGCTGTATGTAAAAATATATGACCCTTACCTTCTCTGATTGCATGATCTTGTTCTTCTCTATTGGAGAGATTTTAATTGACATTTAAAAACTCAGACAGATACTGTCTTCTTCAATCAAACAAATCATTAGAACGTGAGCTGTTCATCTGAAAGCCAAATTTAGTTGCAATCCAAATCTGTTGTTTATTGTTTGTTTACTGATATTTATATATCATAGATTCATAGAATCATTTGGCTGGAAGAGACCTTTAAGATCATCTAGTCCAGACATTAATCCTACACTGCCAGGGTCCCTAAACCCTGGGTTTAGGGGAGGGGTTTTTGAGGGGAGGTTTTTTTTTTCTGTATTTTTTTAAGTTTCAAAAAAGTTTATTTTTAAGTTTATTTTTTACTGGTGCCTGTCAACCAAAATGAAAGTGCAGCATGTATTTCTAGAGTTGTCTCGTTTTCATTTTTATTCATATTTCTTTCACATTTTATTTATGAAAAGTGCCATGTTCTCAAAAGGGTGAGTTTAAATTCTCCCTATCTGAGTGTCACTGATTTTCCTGTTACTTTTCTGATTCAGAATTTATGTTTGTTTGTTTTGGGGAAAGAATCATGCTCATAAGAAATAGCATATGTCCAGAGGTGTATGCTTTATGCTTGAACAGGTTATGCATCTTCATACATATTGCTAGCTAAATTTCTGACTTTTTTGATGGGGAAGAAACAGGAATTCTCATTCAGCTGGACAGTTTGAATGCCCAGTCACGTCCTGAGTTATTAATCTTTGCAGATAACTATAGAGACTGAAATAACCTGGATTTTAACCAGATCAGTACTTTTTATCTCCTCCAATCTTCTTTCACTGCTTTTCAGGGCTCTGATCACTTCCTGCTAAATCACATACCCTCTTTTTCCCAGGATACACAAATTACCCAGGGCAGGTTGAAAATTCAGATTTTGGAAGCCCTAGCTAAAATTTCAGGCAAGTTAATCAGAATGATAAACCATACACAAACAGTGTTTGTTCAAAGCTTTTAATTGTTACTGTCTGAAGCACCTTGTAAAAGATGACAAAATTCAAATAGTCATCTAGAAACCTGTAGTGTTTGGGGTATGATATGATCTTCAGATATGATCTCATTTTACTTTCAGAGGTCAGCAAATTCTTTGTCATCATGAAAATGTTTTGGAGCCAACGTGACCAATTCACATCTCTAGAATAAAATCCTCATCTCTCTTGCAAATGACTCTTTTACATTTAGAGATAGAGTAGCAAGAACAGCCTATGTCAAGTCATGCAAATTGCTGTGTATGTTTCTAAGTCTCTCATGACCAGCTACTTCCAGTTACTACTTTAGACCTGTCTCTGTGATTGGCAGCCTATCCTCCAGTGTCTCTATTCCTCAACAAGACCATAAACATTTGATACACAGTTATCAGGAGCTAGACCACCTCTATGTGCAGGTTCAGTACTCGAAGGTAATATTTGAAGAAATTATTATATTGTTTTGTAACTCACTATATTTGATGGGAAACATGACACACTGCCAAAATTTAAACAGTGGCATGGACAGATTTTTGCATGTTTTAAAAGTACATTAGAATGTATCAAGTAACAAGCATTCACTTTTGGATTTAACAGTTGGAAGCTTTTGATTCTTTCTTTGCCAAGGGAGGAAGTAAAATATTGAAGATTTTCTATCAAGAAGGAGAAGTACCAGGAATAGGTAAATTTCTAGCAATTTTAATATAGGCAGGTATAATAGTGCCTTCTGTTGTTATCTTTGTTTATCATTTCCCAGAATAAAATCTGTTTCTACTTGTTCATAATTTTGCAGCTTTTTGCTTTAAGGACTGAAAATTCATAGTTTAAATGCTTGCTTCAAGTCAAATTGTTTAAATAATTTCAGTCAATTTTAGCCATTTTTGGAAGATACATTCTTCTGAAATTTTAAATATGTTTCAACCTTTTCTTGCAGGAGTTATGCCTCCCATTCATTAGAAAGCACTTTTATAAAACCTGTCTGAATTTGCATTTATTATAAATATCGGAAATTGTTTAGTTTTTACATGCTCAGTAGAGAACTGGAATTTAATGTCTAAAATCCCTAATAATTCTCTAAGCATTGATATAGGAACATTCTGCTCCTGTACCTATTTATATGAAATGATCAAATCAACAATCAAATTGCATAGAATTATATCCACAGATGATCTAAGGGTGTCTCAGATTCTCTGTTTTCCACTTAGGTATGATTTCTTGTTTGATAGGGTGAATGCAAAAAAACATAGTACCTCAGTCCCCAGTAAATTAACTCAAAATGAGGAACCTGAACAAATTCCCTCTTTCAGGGCAGTACAATATACCAAAATTGCTTTGTGAGACACATGACTTAAGTTTGGTGTAGATTTTTAGTGGTGTGATTAAGTATATTAATTAATTCTGCTGGTTTTGATGCTCTTGCAAAAAAAAAAAAAAAAAGTATATTATTTCTGTGTTTATTTTTATTTTACTTTTTTTTTTTTTAAGGAATTTACTCTTTATTTTTAAAAATAGTGACATATATGAAATTCTTTTCAGAATGTGGTCGGACAATTCCAGAATTTGAAAAAGGCAGTAAAATGATGCAGTTGTATGTGGATTACACACCGGACAAATTCACAGGACTATGTTTATTTTTTATTCGTTGTAGAAACGACACCCCCATAAATGCAAAAACTATACATGAGGTATTCTCTATTATATTTTAAAAGCTAAAAACTTCAGTTTTTTTCTTTCATTATTAGTTTCACTGTTGTTACATTAATAAAGTTACTGGTAACTGCATTTTTTGAATATTAAGCTGTATCATGCTCTTTGCTCCTTTTTGGGTAGACTATAACTACAGTTACAATAGCCATACATTGCCTCAGAAAATACTCAGAATATCTTGTGAATTCACTGTCTTACAGGGCTTTTGTTAAAGAAACCTGCATTTAGATTAATTTCTCATTCTTCTTGCAGTTTTTGAAGACATTAAAGCCACTAAGTACATTTTAGCTGTGATCAAAATGTCTAAACTAGAAGGACTTTCTTCAAGGAGTTTATTGCAAATACTAGGAGAGGAAATGCTTGCTTGTTCCTCTCACTTTTATATGTCTTTGGAATGTGTGAAATACACATGTATCCTATGAAAATTATGTAGCATGTTTTTCTATTTTACAGAACATATTCTTAGTTAAGTGTGGGTTTGTTTATAGCTACACATATTAATACTCAGGTAGTGCTCAGGGGACTGTAAACTGATAAGAATCAGTCCTATGCGTATACTGTAATAGGATTTCTAATTCTTCAGACAGAAAAACTATAATGAATTTATATACTTTATATTACATATCAAAAATTACTTACTCCTTTTGAAAGTTAAGAAAGAGAAGGGGGAAAATACTGTAAGAAGTAAGAAAGCTGTTTATCAAGAATCTCAATATTGGTCAGAAATACTGCATTTGCATCAAGTTCCTTACTAAAGTAGTGAGAAAAAGAAATTTATGTTTAGGAAGTTTGTTACATGAAGTATGCTAATATTTGATTATTTGAAGGACATTTTAAATATTGGAATATTAAAAATAGGCAGAACTTGTAAAGTTTAGTTTTAGAGAGTAGACAAAAATTGCATCCAATCCAAAGCCATATGTTCAGTCATACAGTTGCTTCTAATATAGGTTCAGATATGGACAGAGCATTTTTAGTTCTTACACTTCACTACTTAGTACCTAATTGTAGATAGGGGCATTTAGAATATTTGCATTTGTTCAGTACTATCTAAAAATTCCCAAACTTTGTGTAAGATAGGGAAACAAGTGAAATGAAGAAAATATAACCTAGCAATCTTTGAAAACTGTATTAAAAAAATCTTTTTTTTTTTTAATATAGTAAACAGTATCCTATGGTCACATTGATGGTATCAGTATTTTGTAAAGATTTTGTCTCCTTCAATTAAAGCTTTCATTAGCAATTTGGAGTACCTTTATAAAAAAAATTAACTGATTTTATAATACTGTTTCCAGTCTAAGTTACTCCATTACTAACAATTATTCTGTTACAATGCAGGATATATTCTTTGGTGTTTTGGATGCCACTGAAGGACTCTTGTCTGGTGTTAGAAATATGATAGGAAAGATTTTTCTCCCTGCTATTCTTGCAACAGATAATTGGGGTGCTTTAAGTAAGACCAAACAGGTTACAAAAGAGAAAGAGGATTTCATGGAAGCAATGAACAGATACCTTTCATTTTTAGAAGGTAAGCATTGCATTGAGGAAGCAATCAAAGTAAAGGAACTCTAGTTAAGAATTTCCATTTAAAGACAGTAGCACATAGGTAAGGAACCTTTCATATGCTGAAAAGAAAAATAAAATGATCAATTACTTGCATAATAAATACAAGGGTATATTATTTACTTAAGAAAATAGTGATATGTTACTTTTAAGGAGGAACACTGGATTTAAAAATAGGAATTTTCTACTTTTTGTGAGTGTAATGATTATTGAAGGCACGTATTTCCAAATTTAAATTGCTTACACTGGTAAAATTGACTTTAGAGTCTTAATTGGTTGTGAATTGTATTTTTTGTTTGTTTGTTTTGGTTGGTTTTGGTTTTTTTTTAATTTTTAATTTTTTGCTTTAGCTGCTATAATATGCATTGAAGGAACTGTTGAGTTGAAAAAAATAGATCACATTAATTTGTCTGAACTCCAGTCCTTTGAGAAAATAACTGCAGCAGCTAATAATCCTGACATGGTTCACCAGCTAGAGGAAATACTTATGATATGGTATAGACAAATTGAGCAGGTAAGTTTTGTTTTTTTTAACACATCAGTCCATCATGAATATGCATAGGTATTTATAAATGATACAGGAGACTTGCTTGGTCTTAGCTGTAGACTTCAGCTGCATCTCCATCTGAATAAGAGAAGTGTTTATCTTTTCTGCACAAGTGAAGCTAAGTAGTCCTTATCCCTAGGAACATGCAGTCTAGAAAGAAAAGTTTCTGAACATTTAATAGCACAAATAGTATGAAGGAAATGACAGAAGGATGCAGGAGTAATAACACTGATGAGGACCACGTACATACACAGCTAGGTATACTTTATACATTACCTGCTATGTTTCTGGCAGTCATGGCATGAGATGCTACTCTTCGACCAGATCCAGGAGGGCATTTTTGAGCCCGTGTAAATCTGACATGGTAAGGTCTCAGTTATCCAAGAAATTAGTGCCTGACACTTCCGTGATAAAGCACAGAACCTCTTGTCAAACTACAGAATCTGTGTAGACTGGGACATACTTTACTTTTAAGGGCATACTATGTTTAGCGTGTTTACCTAATGAGAATAAAAATCTAAAATACCTATAAAAAGAGCTGACTGCTCATTTATCAACATACAAATGAACATACAATACATTTATTTATTTATACTTAATATTTTTATTAAAATAGTTCTTCAGGTTTTTTACAAGTGAAGTTACATACAGTGCATTTCTATGCATAGATTCTGATTAAAGAAAAATATTGGGGTATATGCTGAGGTTAACCCTGTTTATGACAACAGTTGAACATATGAATCAGTTGCCTTAATTTCAGTGTATGAATATGATTAAGTGCTGTTCAGATTTAGGATGCTGTTATGGTTTAATCCCAGAGAGCAACAAAACACCCCATAGCTGCTCACTCATTTCTCCCTCCCTGTGGAGGGTAAAAAAACCCAACAGATAAACAAACTCATGGGTTAAGAACAGTATAATAACTAAAATGAAATAAAATACTATACTGAAAAGGAATATTAAAAAAACCCAACAAAATCACCACAACAAGAAAAGACAAGTGACACACTTAAAAGTGCTACTTGGCAACAATGAACATCTCAGTGTGTTGTCAGCATATTAGTTGCTCTCACACTAAATCTAAACCACAGCACTCTACCAGCTGCCTAGGAAGAGCATTAACTCTATCCCAGCCAAAATCAGGACAGGTGTTTTTCAAAATCAGAACCATTTGCATATGTCAGTGACTGCAAGCTTGTTCTTTTTTAAGTTAGTAACCTCAGAGTGTTTCTCTTCTTCTTCATGATTTGTCTGTTCACTATCGTACACATCTGGGTTTTTTACTTGATTGCAGATTCTGGTTGAAAGTAAGCAGGTGAGGAAAGAAGCTGATGATTCAGGTCCAATGTCCGAACTACAGCACTGGAAAAGTATGTCTGCTAAATTTAGTTTTGTTATTGACCAGATCAAAGGACCAAACTGCAAAGCTGTCATTAATGTTCTGCATGTTGGACGTTCTAAACTATTAAGGGTAATTATATTTTTTTCTTTTCTGCTTTTTATTTTTGCTATAGCAGCACAAGGCTTGTGATATTTATTTTATTTCATTGCATCTAAAGGGAGAATTCCTGAGAAGAATTGAGAGGAAAATCTAGATATGGTGCTGGTGTGCTTAATATATGAAGGGAAAGAAATAGATATTTTCAGAAATACAGACAAAAATTATAATAAACGAAAAAAACTTTTAATTTCCTGTTTTGACAATGACTTTTAAAAATTAATTTACCGAGGTTTAGTTCTGGCAAATCAGTACTGTCAAAGGACAAAGTTTTTTATAGTACTGTTTTCCTTCTAGATGTGGCAAGAGCTAGATGCCAAAATTACAGATGCAGCAAATGAATCAAAAGATAATGTGAAATACTTATGCACACTTGAAAAAGTTTGTCAGCCACTTTACAACCGTGATATTGTAAGTATGCCTTTTATGTTCTTTAACCAAAGGCTAGGTATTTACAAAGAATGATCAGTGCAAAAGAAATCTTCTTCATATGTGCTTAAAAGGGTGGGGTTTTTTTTCCTTATTTTTTTTTTTTCTAAATGACTGTCAAGCTAAATGTAAAAGCAATAGTTTGTTCTACATTACATAAAATGATAGTTTTTTTGTTTTTTTTTTATCAATAAACAAATACTTATGATTGCCTAGTAAGCCAGTCCTGCTGTCAGGATTTTTAAAGTGAGCTAAAATAGGTACAGATTTTGTAATAGAAGAATCTCAAACTATATCTTTCATTGAAAATTCTATATGTCAATGAGTAATCACACAGCAGAAACAAAAATACCAACACTTCAGTTAAACAGAAAATGATGAAACCTAATAAGGTCCTAAACAGTCCTAAACAAAATGAATATTTTGATATTGAAAGAAGTGATAGCTATTTCTATTTGCTGAAGTATCAGCTTGTCAGAATAGACAATTCTAGTTCTAGATAACTGTTGTTAGTTTGATATTAACCATCAATTACTATAATGGCTATGTGTTACTATCAATTTATCTACAAATTTGTAGATTAAAAAAAAAAAGACAAAATGCATAACTTTTGCCTGTGATAATATATGACATAGAACTGATACTGCATGGAATAGAAGAAGAGAGGAGTTAGATAAACAATATTGCTAAAATGCTGTTTATGTTCAGCAATTCGGAGTATCACTAGAGGGTGCCAGGTACCAGACCATAATGACGAGCTGATTCATACAAGATATTAAGATTTTTTATTTTTTTTTGAAACAGAGGCAGACATTGTGAATGGAAACCCTTTGAAGAATTCATAATTTTACTAATACAGGATAGTTAACCATAGTTCTTTGTTTAACCCAGAATAATTTGGATAAATCTGAAGTTCTGTTTCTCTTCTGGGAACATTGTTCCAGAGATCAAGATCATTTAGGCAGGACTTTTTATGGCATTCAATTAAAAATTAATGACATCCAAGTTAAATAGATCCTGTTTTTAAAATAACTGCATTCTGAATTGTGTTGAGTTTAATATCTGGAATTGAAAAGTATTTTAAAAATTAGTAATTAGATTAGGTATTAAGTACATGGATATTTGATATTTAGTATGTGCATAAATAGTGCATTTAGTGTATGCAGTATCACACGTAATCATGTTTGTAGCTGGAGTTACTATGTGAAAATTTAGACTGCGTTTATCTCAGGGATTTGAATCAGAGAAGTGTCTATACAGTCTGGTATTCAAGATTTTACTTTTTGTCAAAGATTAAAAACAAAAACCAGTAGACTCAGAATCTTGCGATTTCCTTTGCTGGGGGAGGGAGAGGAAGATAGATAAACATGTGGATACCAACTGTTGTTTTCATACCATACAGCTTCTTTTACACTCTTCTGCCAAATATTTCTATGAATAGAAAGTAAAATGTTTCTCAAAACTCTGCTTTAAGGTATCAATGACACGTGCAATACCAAACGTGATAAATGCTATAAGAATGATTCACCGTGTTTCAAGATATTACAATACTTCTGAGAGAATGACATCATTATTTATAAAGGTAAATAATTATTATATTATTTATTAAGACCTGTGTGGGTTTTCTTCAGAAAAAAACCTAAACCTCTTTTTCTTTAATTCAGTAGTATATTTGTTAAAAAAAATGGTAATAAATAGGTGACATCTTCAAAGGAAAGGAAGAGAAGTCAGGTTGATCAAGAAGGGATTGAACCTGGATTAGAGATTTGTCTTCTGAAAAGAACTTTGTTGTTATTCTTGGTTCAGCAATTTTTTTTTCATAGCTTCTTTATTAATCTCCTGATATGAATTAATTTGTTTTAATCCAGTGTTTTAAGGTTCCCCTTTCTATCTGGTTCTATTTAAAGATTGTCAGAGGTCACACTGGAGGTCCTTTCTACAACTTCATCAGCATTACAGTGTGAGACTGCCTTTGCTGTGTCAGTTTTCAGTCTTTATTCACTTAGGTGTTCCCACAACAGGCTAACAATACTTTTGTGTCAGGACAATTGTTTTTAATTCATGTTATTTAATGAAAAATAATATCTACCTTTAGCTGTTCTGAGATGTGTTTGCATATATATATATATATATATATATATATATACATTCAGTCCTGTACTTCTGTCTCTCTGTCATTACAAACTTTGGATTTTTGTGGTTGAAAAGTAGGAGAATGATCTCTACTTTTCACAGCCATGTGATACCAAGGTAAACTAATACTGCTAAGGCAGAGAAATCTTAAATGTCAATTTTTAAATAGGGATGCACAGCCTACAGATTGCAAGAATGACAATGTAAGTGAAGAATAGATAGAATTAAATAACTTCAAATAACTTGTTCTTGAGTTATGGTTGGTGATATTCTGTGTTTATGCACACGTATTGCTGGACTTCCAGTACTTACAAATATTTCAAGGGACTTAAATACACTTCTGTGATTGTTCTAAGACTTTTTATTGGGTGTTTGTTATGTATATTTTGTATTTTATTTATATTTTATTTAGACACTATTATTCCCACAGGTGAATTTTATCCAAACTCTGATAGCACTAATACACAGATGTGGGAATTTTGTTTGATTTTTCAGAACATGCAATTTTCCTTATGCTTGAGACCTACTTGTTTTTATTTGTCTGTCATAGGTTACAAATCAAATGGTCATAGCATGTAGAGCATATATTACAGATTGTGGTATGTCTTGTGTCTGGGATCAGGAGACATCAATAGTCACTGGAAAAATTAAGGTTTGTATTTTGGTATTTTATTATTTACCTCTTAAACCTATTGATTAACTAATTATATGCACAAGGAAGACCATATCAATAAGCACCAAGTGCTTCACATATCTTTACTGTGTTTTATTTCATTATGCTCTGTTTTCCCATTTTTAGATCATTGGCATTTGTTGAACTTAGAATAGCCTCATCTTTATCAGAGTGGTCTGTCACTGATCTTGGAATTGGTATCTTCACCACATGTGTGACCAAGAAATTTTGTAGAAACATAGAATGTTTTGGTGTGGAAGGGACATGTAAAGATCATCTAGTCCAACACCCCTGCAGTGAGCAGAGAAATCTTTGACTTGATCAGATTGTTCAGAGCCCTGTTCAGCCTGTCCTCGAATGTTTCCAGTGATGGGGCTTTTACAACCTGTCTGGGCAACCTGTGCCAGTGTTTCACCACCCTCATTGTGAAGAATTTCTTCCTTATATCTAGTCTACACCTACCTTCTTTTAGTTGAAAACCTTTTCCCCTCCTGCTTCAACAGGCCCTGCCAAAATGATCCCATATTTCCTATAAGCCTTCTTTAAGTATTGAAGTGCTGTTATAAAGTCTTCCCAGAGCTGTCTCTTCTCCAGGGTAAACAACGCAAGTTCTCTCAGCCTTTCTTTAGATGAGGGGTTCTCCAGCCGTCTCATCATTTTTGTGGCCCTCCTCCGGGTCTGCTCCAGCAGGTCCCTATCTTTCTTGTACTGAGGACTCCAGAGCTGGATACATTACTCCAAGTGGGATCTCACCAGAGCAGACTAGAGAGAGAGAATTACTATCCTTGACCTGCAGGCCACAATGACAATTTTGTCAATCTGCACATGCTTCCCTCTTGAGTGTATCTGATATGGTACCATCTTCCTCTACTATGGGGAACCATTTGAATAGATCTTCACTTTGTTACAGTAGCTCCATACCAGATTTCCTTGGCAGATCATGGAATTTCAGTAAGAAGAGTCTTCTTCAGATGATAGTGACGTATTAAGAACAAATAAAGCACATAAAATATGCCATTTCAAAATATATCTAGCCATGATCTTAAAGGTTTCCATTACTGACTTCATTTCCACTTCTTTATCAGACCTCAGCTACTGATTTTCTGTTTTACCCAGAAAAGCATAGGATTTCATAAGCCTTTAAAAATTATCTTCAAAGTAGAGAAGAAACTGTATTGAATGCATCTCTTCAGACCTGGCAGGATGATATGTTTCTAATAACTCATCTATTTCACTGTGGTCATCTTTTGACTGTTCTACAGCTGACAAGCTTTCATCATTTCTGACAGAAATATAATCCCAGTTTCTAATCATGGTGAACAGTCTTCTTTCTAGTATCTGTATATTCTTGACAATCTGAACATGCCTTTTAATGAAGACTTTTTCTTTCCTGTAATTCCTAGCCAATTGTTATATATACACCTATATATGCAATCAGTCTGGTGACTGCCAATATATTTTGATAAAATCTATTTTCCAAGAACTGACACATTTTGTATTCCAATTTTACTTTACTTTACTTACCAGTCATGGTTTTTACATCTGATGAGGTCTTACTATTTTAAGTAGATAATTAACTGAGAAAAAAATATTTTTCAATCTCACTTTAATTCAGAATTATCAACACACATTAATTTGTATAAGCAATTTCCTTTAAGTCCCCTGGAAGTTCTAAACTGACTGCCTTGTTACAACAAATTCTGTCCTATCCACATGACAGCCTGACAATTCTTAATTAAGCTAATGAGTTAATATTCAAATGTCTCATTTGGAGCAGGAGTCATCACCTGCCCTTTGCTGGCCTCTAAACAACTCTTCAACAAGAACTGAAACTTTTTTTTGGTGACTTATTTCCTAGTTAAGTCTTGCACTGTACAGTACTGTTGTATGTTCATGTGTTGCAAATATTTGAAATGCATACTGAAAGAAAACCAGTGTATGTAAGACATTTCTGCTTGTTGACTGAAACTAGATTTGGTGGTAATTTACCATTTTTTTTAGATGACTGTAGGTTTGAGTTCTCCAGTCTCTCACCCATAAGCATACATAGCATAATGAGTATCATATTTCTTCTTTCACTTTTTAGGACTGCATGTTTCTATTGAAAGGCTATCAGAACTACTTTCAAGAAACAAAGCAAGAGATTTTGAAAACACTAGGAGAAAAGACATTTGACGTATCAGAAATGGCCATTTTTGGAAAATCTGAAGCTTTTTGTAGGAGATTAGGAAAAGTGAGTATATTGCATGATGTTATCTGTAGAGAAAAGGGCTTCTCCAAAGAACAGTTTACAAGGAGGACACTTGTCAACATACATGCTCTTCATCATCCCGTGATTGTGTTTTTTGAGAGAAATTAGGTACTTTCACAGAGTAAGTCACCCCAATACTTTTGCAATTACCTCACAATGTCCTTCTGAATTTATCAGTTTATCTGTTAGTGTGGGGATAAATAATCTAATTGATCTAGTGCTAGGTAATTAATTTAGGAGGTTTAAAATTATGTGAAAAAGAACGCACCTTTGTTTTTTTTGCATGGTTTTCTAAAGCATTAAATAGTCCTGTTACTGACAAACAGATGATTCTGCTGCTTGGTATGGTCTTAACATTTAGCTTGCTAACCTGATGAAAGCACTTTAAACTAGCATTCACAGAGAGTTTGTGGAAAAGATAATAGGTGTCCCCTGGTGCAGAATAAGGTCAGACAAGGGATAAGAGGATAACAGGGCAGTCATCACAGTGTAGGAATTCTGCGTCTGATGTTTTTCCTTATCATGCAATGTATATATGCTAATCTGCATGGTAGACTTTTATTCTGTGAAATCTTTGTCATCAGTATGTGTCTACTGTGTTTTACCTCTTTTTTCATAACACCCAATTGAATCTACCAGTCACATATAAAAAAGAAGCACAGTACCATTAAAAAATATGAAGAAGATTTTACTTTGTATTGGGTTGTGGTGAGAACTGATGTTTGAAACTGAATTAACCATGATCTGTGGAAGATACTTGACTTAGAACCTCAGAAGCAACACACTTCTGAACATAGTAGTTAGAGAAGTGGCTATTGTTATTTTATTATGGTATTATTTTATAGAAGAAGTAACAAGATATTTATAACCATGAATATAATATTTATATTTCAGATTACAAAAATGCTAACTGTTGTACAAACATTTAGTTTACTAACTCTGTCTACCATCGAAGGGATAGATGCTATGGCAGTCAAATTTAAAAATATCTACCAAAGTGTTCAAAAGAAACAATATGAAATCCTTGATCCACAAAAAAAAGAATTTGATGTGGATTTTGTGACCTTCATGGAAAAAATTGAAGGTTTAGAGGTAAGTAATATTGCTACCTATAACTTACTTAGGGAAGAATCACATCACTACTTACTATCTCCCTGAAAGTGGGACTTTGGACTGTGAATATGTTATATTTGTTTTCCAAAGAGCATAGACTTTGCTTTTGTCCAGAGGGATGCTTTTTCCATTCTATCCTCTCCTTCCAAAGAAAGCTGTAAAACATATCATACAGTTCTCACTGCTGATCAGTTGCTCTACAGCCAAAATGACAAAAATTTATGCAACTTGAGAGAATGATATATATGGAGGTAGTTTATTATCTTGGAGACTTGTGGTTAGATTTTGGGCACAACAAAGTTGCAACTGTTTTTGGTACATGGTTTGATTATTTCCTAAAATTGTCTGGCTTTTTAAAATGTTAGTTGACTGCTACCAGCTATTTCTTGATTATGATAAGCATAGATAAGTGAAGGCTGCTGATTTGTGTTTTAAGCAGTAACAATTTCAAATTCTACTATGTTAATAAATTATCAGACTCCAAAATACTATTGAATGACCAGAAAAACTATACTAAATTATATGTTCTTTAGACACAGCTACAGACGTTTATGCGTACCTGTTTTGGGAGAATTTTGTCTTCACAGCATGCACTTCAGTTACTTCAAAGGTATTGGCATTATGTTTTAAATTAAATTAATGACTAAACAATTTAATAACAGCTTATTTTTAGGACAAAGAGCTTAACTGAGAATTTCTCATTACTGTTGTTCTAATCCATGTAACCATCAAAAGATGTATTTCAGCTTTTTTAGTTTTAGGGAATCAATATGTTGTCATGCCTCTTAATTTAATTACTGTTCATTTATATTTATACTTACATTTATATTATACTTTTAATATATACTGTTATTATATACAAGAGGATACTGAAAGAAAACCCCCCAAAACCACAACTGCAAGAAAAAAAAAAATCACCAGGGCAGAACTTTTCAACTTGCTTACATTAGCTCAAAGAAAAAAAAAAATCAAATTCCCAGACCCAGAAACATTTCCTAGATTTGTGCTTCTTTCATTTCATGCAATGTTAATGTACCCCACAGTTAAAAAAAAAAAAAAAAAAAAAAAAAAGGAAAAAAAATGTTTTAGAAATATCAGTTTGGGTACTCGTTTCTATTATAGGTTTCAAAATCTGAGAATGCCATGCCTTCAAGAAGAAACAGTGTATATAACTGGTTGTATTCTTCAACACTATGTAGCAGAACTTGAAGCTACTCAAAAGGTATTTCATTTCTTTGCAATACATTTTAAACATTACATTAAAATAAGAGCAAATATTTTAATATGAATACTTTTTATTTATTCTGCCTTTTTCACTAGATGACTGACAATATTCATTTTACCATACTTCTATTTTCCTGTTACAGAAAACAGACCTGAATGTGTAGGCAAATATGATATACGTGCTCTTGCAGGCAAATGTGTCATCACAATTTTAGTTTTTAAATCAAAATATTTTCTGTTATTCCTTCATCAATTACATAATGTTCTTACTGGATGTGTACATCACTTGCACATACTTTCCAGATTTTTTATTGTTTGAGGCCTTAATTTGCATTTACACTTGGCTGTTATCTCATTCTGTGACAGTGTAAAACAGATATAAAATTTAGGTAAATGGCATATATGTTCATTATGAAGCAATTTACCATGTTTTGTGCAGTGTACCATGACTGTAGTGTAAATGAGAATTAACTTCTCAAAAGTGTTGATGTCACCTGATTTTAAACTTTTAGAGACATTAATCTAACCTGACTCTCTATGTGTGCAAAATAAACATCTGCATCAGAACTAGATATCTGTACTCCCTATCTACTGAAGAAAGAAACACCTCCTGAACCTCTAATTGCTGTCTTAATTTGATTAATACATTTTCAGCAGCACTGCCTCCTTAAGAAATTACTGACCCCACCCCTTGCTCTTTTCCCAACCAAAAAAACTGGTATGTTTTCTGAGAGGATTTCATCCAGGATGGTTCCTCTCAAGTTCACGGTGAAGTTACTTTAATTTCTTTTGTTGATATAAGAGACACTACAGGGGTAAGAAGCCATGACAGTGAGCAAGGATTGATGTTTGCTTAAGCAGTACAGCTATCTGTGTTTTTACAGCCTAAATTTTTGAGTGTGAAGTGGAACAGACACAATTATTCCTCTTTTGTTGAAAAATATGTCACCAATATACTGGCTAGTTCTAACCATTTACTAGATATCAATGGATTGCTTTTTAACTTTGCCAAGCAAGTTATTTTTTTAGCAAAAGTTGCTCCCACTGCAATACTGGTTCTAAAGTGCTTGAATAATGTGTTAATAATTTTAAAATTTGGTATGTGATAATTTTAGGCCAAATTTTTCTTTAATTCAGCCATTCAGTGAGCAAGGAGTCTATACTAATCTACATGTTGATGAGACATTAGTAAAAAAACCCAACATATAATGGAATCACAGATTATCTTGAGTTGTAAGGGATCCACAAGAATAGAGTCCAGCTCCTGAATGTTAGCTTTTAATCAGGTCTATGTGTCTGAAGAACAACACTGACATTGCTATTCAGGGAAAACATTGCAGCTAACAACATAGCTTAGGCCTTTAATCATGGCAGTTCCTAAGCAAAGGATGAAAAATCCCAGCAAGGGTTTTCGCAAAGCTTCCTTACATGACTTGCTCCAAAGATAGAGCTCTTTAGATGGCTCCAAAGTTTCACAACTGCACCTGTCAGGCTTGACCTTGAGTACTGGCTGCTCAGCTCCTGGGTTTGCAGTGTCTTGATGTACGCAGGCTCTGCCATAGCAAGCACAGGAACAGTGCTTGAAGGTGGGTGACACACTGACAGTGGTACCAACGTATGCATCTCAGAAGCATGGGGGAAGAGATACATTTTTTTTTTCAATGATCTGTTGTGTGACTTCACACAGATTTAATCTCTTTGAGAGGAGAAATGAATTGTGGTACCAGACTAAAAATAGTTTAACATTTCAACAGATAATTTAATCCCTGTGTTTAATGATATTATTCTCATTGTAGATTTATGAAATCCAGAAAGATAACCCTCCTCTTGCTCGAAACATGCCACCTGTTGCAGGAAAGATACTATGGGCTAGACAACTATTCAGAAGGATAAACGAACCAATTGACTATTTCTATGTAAGTTGATGTGAGGAAAAATTAGGTATTTTTTAATTGTCTTTCCTCAATGGGGTAACCATGGTGTTTGGTGTTTGGCTACAATGTCACTACTTATATCCTAGTCAACATGTTTATTTCTATGTAGTAGAATATATAGTAAAAAAATCGGCTCTTCAATTAACTCTGTTGTAGATCCAAGCGGTAGTGTTAGGATAAAATAGACTATTTCAGTTGGAAGAGACCTACAGTGATGATCTAGTCCAACTTCCTGACCAGATCAGGGCTGACAAAAACTTAAAGCATATTAAGTCCAAATGCCTTTTGAACACTGACAGCCTTGGGGCATTGACCACCTCTTTAGGAAGCCTGTTCTAGTTTTTGGTCACCCTCGTGGTAAATAAATGCTTCCTAATGTCCAGTCTAATTCTCCACTGATGCAGCTTTGAACTATTCCCAAGCATCCTATCACTGGATCCCATAAAGAAGAGATCAGTGCCTCACTCTCCACTTCCCCTTCCCAGGAATTCCCAGAGCAATAAAGTCACCTCTCAGCCTCCTTTTCTCCAAACTAGACAAGCCCAAAGTTCTTAGCTCCTCAGAGGACATTCCTTCCTTTCACCAGCTTTGTTGCTGTCCTCTGGATGCATTCTAGTACCTTAATGTCCTTCTTAAATTGTTGGGTCCTGAACTTCACACAGCACTGATGAGATGAGATGAGATGAGGTGAGGTGAGATGAGATGAGATGAGATGAGATGAGATGAGATGAGATGAGATGAGGTGAGGTGAGATGAGGTGAGATGAGGTGAGATGAGGTGAGATGAGATGAGGCAGCACTGATGCTGAATACAGAGAGATTATCACCTCTTTTGATTGGATGGTTATGTTGTGTTTGATGCACCCCAAGTTGCAGTTTGCCTTCTTGGCTGCCAGGGCAAACTGCTCACCCACATTGAACCTGCTGTTGACCAACACCACCAGATCCTTTTCTGCAAAGGCCCTCCAGCCACTCCTCTCCAAATTTTTCACTTGTGCCCAGTGTTACTGTCCTAGGTGCAGAATCCAGTATTTTGACTTGTTAAATTTCATCCCATTAATCATAGCCCAGTGCTCCAATCTATGTAGATCCATTTGTAAGGCCTCTTGTCCCTCAAGCCAGTTCAGATTCATAAAAAATCTTGCTAATGGTGCATTCAACTCCTGTATCCAGATCATTGATAAATTGAACAGAACTTTCCCTAGAACTGAAACTCGAGGAACAGAGCTGGTGCCTGGTCACCAGTCAGATGTAGCCCTATTCACTAAAACCCTTTGAGCTCTGTCCTTCAGCCAATTCTTCACCCAGCTTATGGTAAACCCACTCATCCCACAGTTGAACAATTTGTCTAGAAGTGAGAAACAGTATTGAAAGCCTTACTAAAATATAGAAAAACTGCTTCCTTTTGGAAGGTTCACCTTGGGGTGAACTAGCACCCCAAACTGGAAATGTGCACTGAATGTTCATATGTCTGTCTTCATGTTTTCCAAAGAAATACTTCACCATTCCAGCTAGTGGTGTTTTTCTTCTTTTTGTAATGGAGCAGGCTGGGGTTTGTAGATAAGACTCATGTCCTTTATTTTATCTGAGTATCCACCTCTTCTGTTCCTTTAGCCCCATAGAGTTCTCTATGCAGAATCATGTCTCTTTACCAAGTGGCTGCTAGGAGTATCTTAAGGCATAAATGTGGACTGTATGAAATTGTTTGGTGTATATATTTTGGTACTACTTAAAATGCAAGTTTATTGTAAGGACCCCCACAATAGCTGCAGTACTATAACTGAGCTCTGAATAGTTTGGGAAGAAGGAACACATTACTGAACTTCTCATTCTACAGTTTCTGTACCACTTAACATACAGCTGAAGGTTTGCACTAGCCACATAAACTTTATCTTTTATAGCTCTTAGGAATTTCTTGGCATTGGATTTCCTTCATTGGAATAGTTAGAATCTTGCTATACTATGATCTGCTATAACAATAACATTTCTCAAAATGTTTGAATGATTTTCCTACAAATTATCTAGGGCCTCCTGCCAAGTTCATGTCTATGTAAGAGAGGTTTTCACTTTCCTCTTTGCTCAGATGAGAATAATGATCACCTAAATCTATGCCAAAGAAAACAGACATATTTACCAATTGAAAAAGAAGATTTTTTCAAATCGATTTTTAGTTTCTGTTCAATTTTTAGTAGCATCCATTTTGTTGTGAATTACAAGTGTTTATCACAGTATAATAAAATAATTGCTCTTACATATGTTACTTAGCATTTATTACTTACAAGTTCTTGCTTACTTTATAGCTCTATAAATTTGAATCATAAATACTTTATAAAATTAAGAACTCTATATGTATAATTCATAACATTAACATATATTGTCTAGTCAATAGTTAATTTGAGGGAAAACCCAAACAGTGTGGCTTTCTCTGCTGTGTTTTTAAAGCAAATGTACTGTATTTTCATAGAAAAAATCAAATATCTTGGCAAGTCGAGAGGGTAAAGCAGCTGTTCAATTATACAACAGAATTGCCTATGTATTGGTGGAATTTGAAGTAATCTATCATAATGCATGGATGAAGGAAATTTCACAATTAAAATTTCGTAAGTAATGATGTATGTAATTGGATTTTCAAACTGCTTTTGATTACTACATTAAGACAAAATCAGATATTTTTTTTTAGCCTTATATATCCTTAAAATTTGCAATTTTATCATGATCCAATGAGCAGGACAAATAATACAAGTCTCTGATCCTTACTGACCATGAAACTTGTTTATGATGCAGAGAAGTGCAGATTTGCTACACTGTTTGACAGATGACTGGAAACAGTAGTGAAACAAACTTAAGGCACAGAGTTGTTAAATTTTTATTCAAATTCCTTATGTATACGGTTTAATTTAAATTCTTCATGTTTTCTTTCCACAATAATAATTTATACAGTTGTATTATCCTGGTTTCTCTCAGGATAAGTATTTCTTTATGACTATTACCAATATTTGATATTCAAGCTTTTATAATTTTAACATTAAATGAGACGATTTTTTTTTTAATTACATTAGATTTTTCATGTAAATTGCAGACACTCTGGGGGGGATTAAAAATTAGGAATAGATCTATTATATGAAATTATTGTCATCAGACAGTCAGCAGAGGTTTTTGTATTGCTGTTTGGCCTTTCATTTTGTTTTGAAATTTTGCAATGTCTCTGTAAAAGCATTCATCCTCTGAGTGAACAAACTCCTGTAAGATACTGACTATCTCATAGAAGTGTTGTCTTTCCAGGTCCTTAGAAAATTAATTTCATAGTTTTTAAACTCTAATAAAAAATATGGCAATAATAAGACTGGATTTGATGTTTTTTTATATCATAAAAAACAAACAAAATAAAACAAAACCCAAACAAATGGGTATATAAGTCAGAAAGGTCAAAATTAGTTTTATATTTTCTTTAACTGAAACATTAAGTTATTTCACATCTAGCCATACATATTTAATCATTATATAGTATTAGGAATCTTGTTCCATAATAATTTATATGACATAAAAAGTTGTTTATCTCAGAAATTTATGTAAAAATATCTTTACAGCCTTACAAGCCACAATATTTGTGCATCATCCTAAAACTGGGAAGTTTGTGGTTAATTATGATCAAAAAATTCCAGAGATTGTCCGAGAGACCAAATGTATGATCAAGTTGGGTCTGGAAGTACCAGAGCAAGCAAAAAATATAGTAAAAGTAGAAAATAAACTGAAGTCAGACAAATTACGTTTAGAGGTAAGGTTAAAAATGATCATGATTGCTGCTTAAAAAAAATAAAGATGAAAATCTGATTAACCATAGACATTTTTCTATTGTTAAATAAATATTAAAGGTGGATATAAGGTACTATAAGGTAAATTTATGGAATACACAGGTGAACATAGAGAATCTCATTTGAAAAACTGGTACTAACTGCTGTGTGGTCTAGTATATACTTAAATAGAAGCATATATATTTCTTATATCTTGTAGCATGGTAAATATATTCTGGTGATTAAATAATTAAAGCTATCCAAAAAGTGTTAACTCTCTGAAAATCAGTAAAACAGCTTTACACAGTTTGTGATAATGAAAGACTGAAATTCCTGTGGATTGGAAGATATGGTGAGCTACAAAAACTTTTAAGAATTTTTCAGGTTACATGACAGTGAAGTCAGATTTCTGATACCTTTTGTTTACTATTTCTGTAGTATTTTGAGAAGCTTATATCTTGGGGATGAGTTTTACGATAAAATATTTTGTGTGTGTGTGTAAGGCAGAAGACAAGAGTTTATTTTAAAACTGTTAAGGTTTGTGTAACCTTAATTGTCTAAAGCATCAATACTCAGTTTTAAGAAGGTATTGCAAGTCACAGACACTAAGGCTCAAGCTATCTTTAGCTCTAGAGAAAAATCATAATTTGTCTGGCTTTGTGCATAAAGAATGTATTGCTTGGAGACTGCTTTTATTCCTCCTTGTGTACTAGATTCATCACATTCCAGAAATGATGTACATAGGTATGCAATGTCTGCATAAAAATTTACATGTGTTTTCAAATGTAGTCTTATACTGCTTTCCATGTTTTGTCATTTTGTTTTGTTTTTTTCTGATAATTTAATTGTATAGCATGTTGTTTGATTCAGTAAAGAAAGCACCTAACATATTCATCTTGATATTACCCTTTATTAACAGAGCCTTCTCCAGTATTATGAAGATTTATGTAAAAAAACACCAGTGATGTTTGTAAATCTAATGGCCCCTAAAATGAAAAAGGTTGGTATTGCTAAATGCACTTCAATATATTTCAGAATAAGTTACAATAACTTCATAATAATTTATAATTTTACAATGCATCTGCACATTGTGAAGTGAATGAATTTTACCAAAACCTTTAAGGTTAAAAATTTGCTCTTTGCATCCCTCATACAGTGCTCAAATAATGTGTATTACAATAAAATAATCTTAGTGTCTATGAGGTGTAAACCCAGTAGAAAAAAGAATATGGATTTTGTAGATCTGTTTTTCTAATGGTATCTCTGTCTTTGACATTGAAGTAAATTATCACTTCTCATGAAAACCTCTAAAACTGAAACAAGATACATGAGGTTGAAAGTCAAATAATTATTCTGTAGAGTGGTCAAGATACTTATTTAAGAACAAATTCTGAGATTAATGGTGCACTTGTTTTTAATTTTGGAAAGTAGTGGGAAGCACTAAAAGACACTATCCATGAGAACAGGACAGTGGAAGAACTTTACTGAGCACACAAACTTGACAGTTGTGGAGAGAGGCTGTAGTATGCACTACCCTCCCCTTCCCCAAGACTGCATAAATTTCATTGAAAACTTGTAACCTTCCTTCAAAATCTAGACACAACTCTTTTGTTTATTGGTGACATTAGTGATTCTAATAATAAGGACATTTGTTTTAAATTGTGGGTTTTTTTATTCTTTTTAATCTATGAAATTTTATTTTTCTGCTTAGGTGGAAGCTGTGTTGAGGCAAGGACTTACCATGTTGACTTGGTCATCTGTGACACTGGAAAGTTTCTTTCAAGAAGCTGATCAAATTCTGTATATGTTTAAACAATTTTTGAAAAAGGTATATATTTGATCACTATATAAGTGAAACGATAGTTTAGAGAAATTATTTTCATTACAATGTGTTAATATTGGAAATTAATATCTTACTTTTGTACCACTTGAAATATGTAGAAATTCTGTACTTTTTTTGAAGAATGATCTAATCAATGTTCTCTCCCATTATTGCCCTAAAATATTTGATCTTTGCTTCCATTCTTGCAGTATATTTCCAGTTGTTGTCCTTATATTCTGTTACTACCACTCTGATGTTCAGAGTCAAACTCTCTCTTTGAATGCATTTGCTCTCAGGATACTTTCATGTAAACACTGTCCAGTGGAGAAATTTTTAGTATTAACTCTATTCATAGCAGTCATGCTGTGAAAAAGTCTTCTCTTCATGCAGCCTTCAAAATAATGAAGGGGAACATGCTTTTCCCTCCCTGTTCTCTGCATGCTGACTGAGTCTGTGTTTTTTTCCTCTCTTACCAATTGCCACATAATTAGACAGAAGTCAGTTTTCTTTGGATTCTGTCATAAGAAAACCAAGACTGATCAGCTCTAAGGGCTGTTGAGAAGCTCACTCAAAAATTAGATCACTGCTGTTATGGTGCAGAAGTAGTCTTGGCTTATACTATCTGTGAATTAATTTCACTTGTACAATTATTTATGTTTAGCCTGTATCCAGCACTATAATATAGCACTTGTTCTATCACCTGATGGCCCCTCCCTACCTTAGAAGTAGAATAATGAAAATCAGAGCAGGGAGACCTGTGGGTTGAAATGAAAAGATTTAATGAAAGAGGAAAAAAAAAATTATTAATATCAATGCCAATAGAAAGCAAAAACAAAGTTATACTCAAGTCCAGTGAATGTACATGGGTTGCTATACATGGGAAAACAGTCCTCTGGATCAGGACGGTCAGTGATCCCCTCCAGAGATGAAGAGAGGCAAAAAGAAGAAGAGCCCCACCCTCAGTAAAATTCCCACTTTACAGTAAGCATGAAGTTTATGGCATAGAACTTACCTGTGAGCCAGCTCAGGTCAGCTGCCCTGCTTTTTGCACCTGCCACCTCCAGCTCCTGTCTGCCTGGCAACTGCTACAGCCTGCGTACCATGGCTGCCTACGATTCTATCCAGCAGAGCTAGGACAGTAATGAATTTTAAAATGTGGTGTTGATAGCAGAAATGCCATTTAAAGATAAATGTATGGTATTAATACAGTTTTCTCTTTCTTTAGGTTAACGATTTAAGTGAAGTTCAGATTGATATAATATTAAAAGATATATCAAATACTCTTTTAATTGTCTTACCAGCAGATGGTCCTATCAAAGTAGAGGACATGTTGACCAGCAATGAGGTGTGTGTCACTTCACATCTTCACATTTGAACTCTTGAGTATGTTAGAAACAATGCCTTAGTAAATTAATATAAAACTAGAATACAGTTTTTCTCACTGTAGAAATACAGAATATATTTTAAAATTAAAATATTTATAAATAAATATTTTATAGGAAGATAAATCGGTTCTTAGTATTTGAGATAGTAGTAGTTCATAGATAATTTTTATTTATTTAACTGCTTCACAATTAGATGATTTTTTTTTGTATGAAGATGCTTGGACATGTGAGGATTTCCTCTCATACCATTTTCTCCAAGTTGTTTTTGAAAGAGAAGGCAAAAAATATTTTCTACCAAGTATATTTGAGAATTTGAGAGCTTTCTCGATTCCAAATGAGGCCAAATAGGTATTTAGTCAGTACATTAGTGCAAGTAAATAAAATAATTAAGGCCAGCTGAAAGAGTATTTGGGTAATTTCAGATTCACACTGTGATGTCCCTTCAATATTCAGTAATTTTTCTGACCTTTAAAAATACCACTGCTTTTCAAAAATTGGAAATTTTATAAAACATTAAATATACAGTGATAATTCAACCATAGATTTTTAAAATTTTGAATAAAGATTTTGAGTTTGGTTCCTCAGTTCTGTTTTTAAAATATTTCTGTTTCATTGAAATAATCTATCTGAAGAAAGCAATGTTCAGGGAAATGTTTTTAGTCTTTCCATGAAGAGGAAAAATAATAAGATAATAAATGATAAGATAATTCACTGATATTTTTATTTAACAGGCTTATACTAAAGAATGTGCTGAGCTATTCAACCACAGAAGTATGCATGTTGAAGATGCTGTTCAAGAACTATTAACAGTATTTGAACAGAATTACGAAATTAAATATTCTAAGAAAACCTTGGAAAAAGATGTATTGCCAGGTAGATAATGTTGATTCTTTAAATAAAATTTTCTGCCCCTAGTTCTGTAAATTTAGCTAGTAAATAACAAAAGTGAATTGTTTTTTGCTAATTTTATTCTGACTTCTCCCTCCCACTAGTTTCATCTGTGTCACAGTTCTGACTTAATTCACCACTGCCAAACTAAACCACTGGCCTAGGAAATACACAGCTAATAAGCTGTTGATGGAGTTTTGAGAATGAAACTGTCCTTCTGTTTATATTACCAAAGTGTTTGCTCTAGAGGAAGAATATTATGGTGCCATTTCTCTTAGGCATTCAAATTTATTTATTTTTTTTCCCCCTTATCTCTAAGTGAAATTCAGTGTTGCTTTCTGAGCTATGTTAGGTGTTTGGAACTGTCCCTCTCTTTGTGATCTTTTTATCATGCTAGAATTATATCACAAATACTAGTGCTTTATGGGCTGGTCAGTTTAATACAGCAACTATCAACTGCTAGCATGAGTCTCACACCTGATCAGTATGGCTGCTTCCTACTGCTCTGGGTTGTGTTAGAAAGATTTTAGGAGGTCCTGTAGCATTATAGGAGAAATAGTTTATAGTTGGATAAAGGTATTCTATTTTAAGAGAAAAAAAAATATCTTTTTGAGGCTTACTCTGGAATGGAGCTCCTTTCTCTAGATTTTTTTCCTTCTGGGTTGTTTCTTTCAGGTACAGAGGTATAGTAAGGGTCAGTATTCCAGGTGGTTCAATACAATGCAACCAACAAAACCTGATAAAAACAGACTTCTCTATATTTTGTTAAATTGTTTATATAGAACTTCTGGGGGTCCATTTCCAGCTGATATGTCCACGTTTGCCTACCTGTCTTTAATAACATATTTGTACTGCATGGTATTTGTTAGGCTGAGGCTTATAAGGTGAACTTTTAATCAGATTCCTGGTGTGAAAAAAAATGTTGTGAAATTAAGCCAATTAGCCAGGTCAGGTACTACTAAAATTTAAAAAAAATAGTGTTTTTCCTGTAAAGAGGGGGGCAACAGCATGCTTCAAAGCTGAACACAATGTTCACTTAAAAAAATACTATTTAAAAAAAATTAATTTACAGCAAAAGAAAAATGTATAGTTTTTGGAAATAATGAAGACAAAGAAAAGAATGCTCCTGCAGCTCTTCATGATGATAATACCATCGACAACGTTAAAGAAGAAGAATTTAAAAAGGTATTTTGTGATAAGAAATGATTTTTTTTCAGACCAATCATATCAGTAAACCTTATCTGGAGATGTAGTAGTTGAATATCCATGTTACAGAAACACATTATGTAAAGAATATAAATCATTAAGTAAAAATGATGAAATAACTTCCCTACAAAGTGAGTTTTAGAGGGATTTTAACTTTTGCAAGTATGTTCCATGTTATCCCAGTTATCACATTTATTAAACAAATTCTTGATACGTAAGTGGTAAATGTAAAAGTTTGGAGAATGCTGTGCCAATTCTGTAGAATAGTTTCTTGGGGTGGGCAGAAACATTTATACTTCCTACAGTCTTCTTCCAATGTTTCTAAGATAAGCTTTGTACTTTTTCCATGAAAAATACAATCTCTTCATATTCATTAGAAAAGGGAAGTGGAAATAGAGAACAAAGACTCACGAACTTTCAAGCCAAAGTTCAATAAAGTTACAAGGTTGCATTCTGTTGTTTTGTGCTAGTGACCATTATATGTTGCTGTATTTTATGTTCTTCTTAATGCAATAAGTATAATCAGGTTTGACTGTATTTGTCTCTTGCTTGAAAAGGTCACATGCACCAATATTCATGGGTAATTTGTGGTGGTCTTTTTTTTTCTTCTTAGTATGGAGAGCTTTTCTGAAGGAGTTTGAGACTTCAGACAGATCTCAGTATTCTGTCTCTGAATAAGACAAATTGAGTTTCCTTAGATGCTATATTCTTTTTTCCTGCAGCTTTTAATTATGTACTTGCCCTCTCTTTTACCCCCAGCTTCTCCCCTTTATTTTTATTGTAGCTTACAGAATAAATTCCTTCAGAAAAGAACTAATAAATTTGACTTAAAACCTTTTGAATTAATCTCCAGGATCCTCTCTGAGTAAAATACTAAATAATGTACAATTTATTTATTACAGAGAAGTAAGGAGATGATTGCCTATTTCAGTCACCAGCTTCTAGACAGCCTCCAGAAAGCCACCCAACTGTCTCTGGATAGTCTTAAAAAAAGAATATTTGTTTCAAAGTAAGTTGCAAATGAAAGATTTTTTCATCAGTATTACCAGAACAGTTATTTCTGTGTTAATATAAAAATACTGATATACATTCACATGTGTAATGATACATGTACATATATAATTAGTCAAACACTTCCAGAACTTTTGACCCTTTTAGGTCAAGCAGAAGGTAGACAACATTCACTTTTTGTTGCAGTGATGCTTTGGGCACACTCTTCTTTTATGGCTTACTTCTTTGGTGTTACTTATAGTCTATGTACTTATTTTTGTGCAGTTTGTTTCTGTTATTGCTTTCTGTATGTCTGAACCCTATTGTTTTTATTCCCTTATCTTTCCTGTAGGTTTGCTTTCCAGATGCTATTAGTACAGTTTATTGTCCAGTACAAATGACTGGAATTAAATGATCATTCTAGGTCTTATATGGCAGTGTGCCTGTGTGTTCATCTCATTTCAGACTATTTCTGCAAGTGTGGCTATGCATTCAGAGTTTTTTTCCCATGGGTTGAAGATCCTCCATGCACATTTTATGAATTCTATATGATAATTTCAAGATCCATGTCATATTCCCTATAATTTTTATAGATTCTTCTCTACACAAACATATACTTCCAAGTCATAATTACTTCAGTATAATATATATTATATTGAAAAGGCTACTTAGAATTCTACTAAGAGAATTTAATTTAAGCAGGTGTAGTTGATAGTGTTTTGTCATGAATGTGTGGTGAAACTTAATTTACTTTTTTCTTCTAAGAGCATCTTTCGTAGCAAATGTATTCAAATCCTGATCTTATTGAAGCCAATAAGAATTTATTTGAGTTTGTCCTTTATATTTGTTTATGGTATGATATTGTTAAATATCTTGTTACCCTTGAAACTTCTTTTCCTGTCCTGTCAAATGCTTATTAAAATGTAATGAGGCAACTTTTGCTCCTGATAGTTGGTTGCATTAAATGATCTCTAAGACCTTTGTATGCCCTATTCAAAACACTGACAGAGTTCCATCGTTCTGAAAGTGAGAGATTAGAATGCAGAAGCAGAAAATATTCTCAATGAAAAAATCTGAAAGCAATGGCTGAATCCAAAGTAATCCTTGTCTGAATGATGGAGCTCTGGCTGCTATTTTTACGCTTTAAAAAAGAGGCTTCTGTAAGTTTTGTCAATTGTAAAAAAATCTCCATAAGGATTTCCCAGAAAAGACAGCTCAAATTTCTATTTCTAATATAATTTGAGGGGGTTTCATGGTGAAGTATTTATGACATGTTTCAAAATTATTGCCAGCAAAACTACATTTGGGACAACAGTGTTTTCAGATCATCCAAGCAAATCTGAGGAGGTTGCTTTTATAGAAGCAGAAGTACACCTTGCTGTTCCCAATGTGGTAAGTTACATGTCATATAGGTAAGGAAAAATACACTGTCTTACAGCTATCTCTGCTGTCGCCCAATTGCAGTATAGTGAACCAGCATCCATTCCAAAGGAGAAGAGTTGCTCAGGGGTTTCAGTGCACCAAGAGCACTGATGAGATGTTCAGGTGAATAGATGATTGTAGAGCAGTGGATGTGGTTTATCTTGATTTCAGTAAGGCATTTTACACTGTCTCCCACAGCATCCTTCTGGCTAAACTGAGGCAGTGTGGTCTGGATGATCAGGTAGTGAGGTGGATTGGGAACTGGTTGAAAGAAAGAAACCAGAGTTGTGATCTGGTTGGAGTCTAGTTGGAGGCCTGTAACTAGTGGGGTCCCACAAGGGTTGGTGCTGGGACCAGTTCTGTTCAACATATTCATCAGTGAGTTGGGTGAGGGCACAGAGTGCACTGTCAGCAAGTTTGCTGATGACACCAAACTGGGTGGAGTGGCTGACACACCAGAAGGCTGTGCTGCCATTCAGTGAGACTTGGACAGGCTAGTTTGTTGAGCAGGAAGAAATTGAATGCAATTCACCAAGGACAAGTGTAGAGTCTTGCACCCGGGAAAGAACAACTCCAGGTATCAGTATAGGTTGGGGACTGATCTGTTGGCAGACAGCGAATGGGAAAAGTATCTGGGGCTCCTAGATGATGGGATGCTGACTGTGAGCCAACAATGTGCTCTTGTGGCCAAGATGGCCAATGACATTCTGGGGTGTATTAAAAGGGGTGTGACTAGTAGGTGGAGAAAGGTTCTCCTACTTCTCTACTCTGTCCTGGTAAGGCTGCATCTGGAGTATTGTGTCCAGTTTTGTGTCTCCCAGTTCAAGAAGGACATAAAATTGCTTGAGACAGTTCAACACAGAGCCACCAAGATGATGGAGTGGAGCATCTCTCTTATGAGGAGAGGTTAAGGAAGCTGGGGCTCTTTAGCTTGGAGAAAAGGAAACTGAGGGATGACCTCATCAATGTTTATAAATATATAAAGGGTGAGTGCCAGGAGGATGCAGCGAGGCTCTTCTTGGTGATGCCTGATGACAGGACAAGGGGCTATGGGTGGAAGCTGAGGCATAGGAAGTTTCATATAAACATGAGGAGGAATTTTTTCACTGAGACGGTGACAGAACACTGGAACGGGCTGCCCAGTGGGGTTGTGGAGTCTTACTCTCTGGAGATATCCAAAACCTGCCTGGACATGTTCCTGTGTGATCTGGTCTAGGTGATCCTGCTCTGGCAGGGGGATTGTACTAGATGATCTTTTGAGGTCCCTTCCAGCCCCTCACTTTGTGTGATTCTGTGATTCAAGTGTCCATGACTTATTCCTTATTTGTGCTTGCAGAACCTGGCCTTTTATTGTTCTTGTGTGTTTCAGCAATTATATTGCATCAGTGTTCTTTGCAGAATTATTACAGTTCTCTACCATGTGCAGCAGATGCATTATGGGAATGGATTTTTCATGTCTCCTATTTTTTGTTTTGGGTTGTTGGGTTTGCTTCATTGGGTTTTTTTTTGTTTTGTTTTGTTTTAACTCTTTTGTTATTTGTGTGATTTAAAGCCATTGTTGAATAAAAATAATGAACATTCTATTTGCTCAGTTATGTTTTAGTCATCCTTTACTAAATTAAATCCAGGACTTTGCATTCAAACTGTGTGTTTGGTCTTTCAAAAAAAAAATGGTCTTTCAAAAGTTTTTGAGGCAATGCAGCCTTTGGGATAAAAGATACATTCAGCATTTAATCAACTAGTTAAATAGATAATGACATTTGTCTGAAAATACCCACAATGTGAATATGCGTATGGATAAGCACTTAGAAAGGGAGGTTATACAGCTGTAAATCTTCTCTAAAATGACCCATCCATAGATATTTTTATGACTATCCCTCTTCAATTCTTTCTCTCAGAATTTAAGATCCAGTGGTTAAGAGCCACAGAGAGGAGAATCTTGGCCTGCAATTTTAATTTTTTTATTATTCTAGAATACAGGAAACAAGGCTTGTAATATATATACACACAGTATAAACAGTTGTTGTGAAAATGCTGTAGATACTGTAAAAATAATTATAAAAAAACCCCAAACAATAGATCTGTCTACCTATACACTTGCTTGTCATTTTACCCACAGTATGACTGTACAAATAGACAGTAGGACAGTACAGTATGTTTCATTTTTTTTAGAGGCAAGGCTGTGCCACACAAACTTAAAGTTATATTTTAAAACTTATCTTCTGGGGCAAGTTCCACAATTCACTATGAATGGAGTAAAACTGAGGTCTTAGAAAAAGGCAAATAATTGCTTTTATTTCAACAATATTTCAACTGTTTTATATAGGTAATGGTTCCCAGTTTAGATGATATACAGCAAGCCATCAATCGCATGATCCAGTTAATATTAGAAGTAAGTCGTGGAGTTCCTCAGTGGGGACAGAGACATTTGCAAAAATCTAATTTAAAACCAGAATCAAGTATACAGCAAGTATCTTCATCAGTTGCTGGATCACGAAGAAAATCAACCAAAAAAGCGGAAAGTAAGTGGTTTGGGTTTTTTACTTATTTCATATTTTTACTGTAATAAAAATGCAATATATAAATACTTGTGAATAAGCTCAATATTCTTCACAAAGGCCAGCTTTAGAGCATCTTGTATTTGTTGATTTTTAAAAAAATTTAATTAGCTATATTTTTCAGAAACAACTTTTCAGGCCTATGTTTTAGAACTCTGGGAAACAATAATTTAAATATCTTAGAAAAAATAATGTTAGATTCTGAATATTCTATTTAATTTGAGGCAAATTAAGCTTGTTAATTTATCTTTTTTATTACTTATTGTGGAATGTAGCCTTAATGACATAGTTGAAACCATAAACAATGATTTTAGGCTAGCTCTCATTGGAATAGTGAGGTAGAAGAACTAGTTTAGTAATTATATTTCAGTAAAGATTTTAACTGATGACTATATTCCTAGAATAGATTATAAAACACTTCAAGAGTGTTCATATTATTCAGACTGTAGATAGGTCTGCATTGATTTTAGTCAGATGCTTTTTTCCTTATTTCCAAGCATCTCTCCATGTGTTTTGCAAGCATCCGTAAAAGCTAAAATATATTTCTTAGCTGCTTGCCTGAGCCAGTCATCCACAATACAGCTGTATCTTTCTTGTGATTCCTTTGGAAAGTTTTTTAAATCCTTGAAAGGTTTTGATAGTACAGAACTGGGACTTTATTATACTGGTGTGTTTTGTTTGATTTTAACATCTTTAATAGGCTTCAAGTAGAGTGGGAGGAAACTGTCCTCATCAGACAGTCATAACTTTTTCCTCTGCTGTGTCAATACGCATCAGTAACCACTTTCCTTAACTTTTAACTACTCATCAGCGTCGCCTGGTGGTCTGTGTTAAGGAGATCCATGTCAATGAGATCCATGGAATACACTGCCAAGGTTGAATCAGTCTGAGACTGTTTTTAGTGACTAGACCCCTGAGAAGGTCTCCGGACTAAAACAGAACTTGGAGTTGTCTCCCATTAAACAATATGTGTGGTGGGAGGAGTGGATTTTTCTTCCACATTCTCTTAGACCTGCTTACAGAATCACAGAATCACAGAAATTAGGGGCTGGAAGGGACCTAGAAGATCATCTAGTTACAAATACTCCAACATTGCTATGGCAGAAAGGGTTCGTTTAGCTCAGGGATATCAGTGTCTGTATTGATACTGAGTCAGCAATTCATCAGTTCATCAACGATGAAGGAGGGACATGATAAATTGCCTTTTATTTACCTTCTATTTGAGTTTACTTGGGAGGTCTTAAAGGAGACAAGGCTCCTGTTTCAATGTTGACAGTGTAACTAGAGCAGCAAGTACCAGTGTCTAAACTGTAAGCATGTTGAAAGCATATTTGAAGGCAAAAGGTTTAGGAACTTCTATGTTGTCCTTTCTATTTTTTTTTTCTTTGTTCTTTCAGTTCTGACCTCTTTCCGACAAGACTCAAAAGACTTTGATATTAGCAGTTTGTAAGACAAGTGCAGCTCCAAAACATGACAGCCTTTATTTCTGCACTCATTAATATGTGACTTGGAAAAGTTTAGCATCATTTTTGAAAACCCCAAATAGAATAACAGGAAGTTATTAATTTGAAGCATGTTGTAGTTCAAGAAACTTACACTGTTTTAAGGGGTTTATACAATCAAAAAACTTTAAATATATGAATTCTAAAAAAAAATATAGAGTAATGCAGACTGTTTATGATGCTTTTTCATATTACAGTTACAATAAAAAAGGTAAAAATAAATTTGTAATATTTGTGAATTCAGAAGACTATTTCCATTTGTAAACATTCACTGTGGGCTGAATTTGCTCTAATCTGGCCTGAACTAGCCTGGACTTGATACTTTCCTGCTAAGCAGTCAAGTCGATATTTGAAGGATATTCTGCTTTATTGAAGGCCATCATTACTTATGCAGAAGTTTAGAAGATAATTCTAACCACACTTTTAATGGTTCATTCATTCATAGAATTTTATTTTACAGGAGGTGAAAATATGCGTGTGAAAAAGCTAAGAAATTTTTACTCCGGTGTTGCAGAAGATGAAGATATTTCTACTTTAGTTGCATTCCTCTCCTCTTCTTTCAACTCTCTAAGAGAAGTAGCTAATAATGTTCTTGAAGGCTTTAATAAATATAAGGTGCTGTGGACAGAAGATAAAGATGCCAAAATTCAGGTGAGTGTAATGATCACATACAGTACTGTTTTTCCTTAATCTTATGTTTTGAAATCAGAAAACACTGAGGAAAAAATTGAGGAAGAAGATGTAGAAAACTCACTGACAGCTGAAATTCCTAGTCTTTTAGTAGCAATAGTAGTATATTTCCTAAGCAGAAGTAATAGCAGGATACCTAATTTTTGTGTCGGGATTTCATTTCCTGCTTCTGTGCTGCCATTCTAGATTTCTGTAAACTGGTCCCAATTTGTTTGTGGAACTCTAGTTTTCAGGCCACAAGAAACTATCCCAGTCTGACATGATGTATACCATAACTCATAGAAATTTCCACAGCACCAGTGTTGATGATTGTGCACTTTTCTCTACGGAGAGTGTTTACTTTAATACCTGGTTTTATTCACCATCCTTCCTGTAGTCATTTTAGGAGGTGACTTCTGCAATCTCCATTCCAAGAATAATTTTTTATTAAATTTGTGGTTGTTTAAACTTACAAGTTGAATCCTCAAATATGTTAGGAAAAATAGTATGTACTACAGCAAGAAAAGCTAGTTTTCAGGGATTGGAGATCTCTGGGATATCTACTTCAGAATATTTTACATTGTCCTACTACAGTAGTTTTAATATGGAGTCTGAACTTAGAGGCTCAGTAAAAGAAGTTGGCTTCTACTTTATTTAACCTTGGCCTAATTGATTTTTCCACTCTATTTTCTATTTAATAGACTACATTATATATACATAGAACTGTGAATATTGCATCATCTTGTTTACTACAGGATCACTGGTATTTTTTGAGTGTCACAATGCAAGTTGTGCAGTTTGTGGGCTAAATAACCCCCACATATACAGAGCTGAGAATTTACTGTCATTGAATTAAAAATTTAAATCTAATGAAACTAATGTGATCTAGTTACTACTGAAGAAAATGATAGTGGAACAGAGAAAGCCTCAAAAATTGTAATACAGTTAAGTTTTATACACATATGCTCTAATTTCTACATTCATTCATTCTTTATAAACCTGTGCTAACCTTTCCACTGCCTGTCTGGGTACTCTCAGACAAAAGAAGCAGGAAACAACTTTCTGCATTTATCACTTGCCTGTGTGATGTATGCATATTGAATACAGGTCTTTATAGCATTTCTGAAATGCAGCTTTTCAGAGTCACAAAGCTCTTCTACTCTTGAGCATTGCTCAGGGAACTACTTAGAAAATGTGTTTCACTGTGATTGTTTCACATGTAATTGGGCTAACAGTTAAGTCTTTCTATAAATGTGGGCATGTACTTTTTGATCTCTGTTTTGTCACCTGTTTTCACAAAACCAGTAGGCACTTGACATGTCTTGCACACGTTTCTCTGTTAAATTTGATTGGAATTTCCCAACAAGTTTGAGAGTTACAGACAAATAAATTGATAAACATGAATGCCTCATTTAATATATTTTACTGTTAGCAAGGCCACAGAAGACTAAAAATAGATAGTGGCTTACATTTTAAGTAATTCCCAAATAACTGTTGCCACTTGCTTTGCAAAGAAAATTAAAAAGGACATTTGTTGATTGACATTTTAAACTATACACAGGAATTTTTGGGTAGCTCTCCATCTCTGAGTGAAATTAAAGAAGAAATACTTCACTATGCTACATATGAGCAAGAAGTGGAAGATTTAAACCCCATCATTCTTCTTGGTCCTATTGAATTGCATACAGGTATGACATTTTCTCATCTTCACATATACAGTAAGATAATGAATATAATAGTCATATTATTTGATTTATTTTCTGAAATACTTACCTCTTTTAGAAAAACTACTCCAAGTGGGATCACATGAGACTTAGATTTGCTGGTCACACTTTTGATGTAGCTCAGGATGTGATTGGCTGTATGGGCTGCAAGTGAACATTGCTGGCTCATATTCAGTTTTTTATCTACCAAGACTCTCAAGTTTTTCTCTCCGGAGGTGCTGTCAGTCCAACTATTACCCAGCTTGTATTTCCCCAACCCAGGTGACTGATCATGTTATTTATTGATCATGTTCATCTCATTGATCATGTTACTCTGATGAAAAGTCAGGTGTGGATAGATGTATTCTCCGCAGATAACTGCTTCTTGAAGAATTAAGCTGCTTGTGCTATGGTAGACAAACAAGAATTTCAATGGCACTTTGGCACTTACCCATCTCAATTCACAGATTGTTGCATATCTTTTTTACCTTTCTGTGGCAGATATTATTGTGTTTTTATCTAGGAAGAGGGAGTAAGTGTATTCCTTTCCAAGTATCAGTATGGACATGTTTCTAATGAGCAGCCTCCATCTTCTGAGAGATTACATCAATTATATTGCAAAATCATCTCTGTACAATTTGTTTTCCTTGTATATCAGGGAAGACAGAAGACACACACTTGATTACTAGAGTTCATTTCAGGATTTCAGTGGTGTGTTGCCCTTAGCTTGCTTTAAGTGAATTTCAGCAAAATTTCAGACTGCTTACTGCATATCCTCATCCAATTCCTGGATACAACTTCTAATTAATGAAACTACTCTTGGAGCCAATTAATTAACTCTGGAAAACCATTGCTGTCTGTTATTCTTTGACCAAGATAAGAAGTATATCCAAAAGAATATGGATTTTTTTGATGGTCACACTACTCCTTTATCTGTAACCACTATATCAGAGGGAGCCAAGTCCTCTAGATTCAAGAACACAAAAATTAACTCTTTTCATGACCTGAAAAATCAGGTAATTCTCTAGGATTCATTTTGGTTAGGGAATTGATTTATTATCATTTATGTATTTTAATTTCTGGACAGGGTACAGTACTTTTTCTGAATTATCCATGGCCTTCAGGAATCATACTTTTAATGGTAATAGCCACAATATTAAAGAAGAAATTATATATGGTGTAAAAATAGTTTTCTGAGAACAAAGGTTCTATGCTCTTAATATTTCTTGGCTTCTTTCAACAGAGTACAAAATGATGCCTGTTAAAAGCCTAATTTAAACTGATCGTATATGAGTGCAAATGATTACCTTATCTGTCTTTTCAGTGTTGATCTGTGTTTATATATTAACTGCATATGATAGTTGTGAAGTATTCCTAACCCCAGTATTGACATCCCAAGATGCCATTTCCTCAGTGGGAATATCACTTATCTTTATGAATTTGGGAAATAAATATATCAAAAGCATACTCTGAAAACCTACATTAATAAGTAGGCATTTTCTTCTTTGTACTTTTCTGTATGTTCTGTCAGATAAGCTTACCAATATTGTCACAGACATAATAATACACAGTAAATATGCCAGGAATATATTTTAGTTGAAATTGCTTTGAAACTTTTAAAATGCAGTAATAGGCTCACCTGTCTGCTTTTCCTAATTGCTATTAAAACCCCATATATGATGATGTGGGATTTTTTTCAGAAATTTAAGATGCAGAATGAATAACTGGAATTTTTGTTGTTGTTGTTTTGTTGGGTTTTTTTTACATCAGGACCACTAAAAAAAGCTTTAACAATTGAAGCCAAAGCCTGGAAGATGCTCCTCTGTCGTTATTTAAATGAGGAATATAAAAAGAAAATGACAGACATGATATCATTCATAACTGACCATTTAAAGAAATTGTCTCGACCTCTGGGTGATTTAGATGACATCAGATATGCAATGGAAGCTTTATCTGTCATACGTGATAATAACATACAAATGGATATGACTCTGGGACCTATTGAAGTAAGATAACTCTAAAATTTTAATCTTTCTTAAATGATATTACATATAACGATATATATAATAAGTCATTATACTAAGAATCCAAACAATAAGTTCACTCTCCTGAAGGATCTAAGCTGAATATGGGAAAGAAAATGTTTCTTTTGTTGTTATTTTCATTATAAATTAATAATCAGTATCAGGTACTTTGCTAGAAACTAAATGCAGAACAGAAAAAAATATTTTCTCAAATAAATTAGAAATACAACTAGGAGACAACATGCAGAAACAAGCAGTTGAGTGAACAAGAGAAGGGAGCAATACTGTGCCTTTTGCTGTGTGCTTTTCTGTTAACCTTAATCCTCTTTACTGTATCTATAAACAAACACCTTGATCATCTAATGCCTTTAAATAATAAACTGAATATCTTAATGGTGCCACAAATAATTTTATGTTATTAGAAACTTTAGTTTTCCCTATTTAAAAGAAGCTAAAAGAAACTCAGTAAGTTTTATATATACTTGGTATTTATTATCACCCACTGAAACACCTTAATAGAACACATATGTTTTGCATTTTCATCCACCCTTTGGAGAAGAAACTGTATTGCTGTATAGTAACATTTTTATTTCTTGAAGACTGTTCTGTTAACATTCCAGAAAGGACTTTCAGTGTATCGTTGCTAGTTTTATGTGGGTTTTGTCTTAGCAATTTATGTGGTGGTTTATAAGCTAGCAATATTACACAGACTACTTGAAGGCAAGTATAACCAGGTTTGTGAGGTAGAGATTAAACAAGGAAGAATCTAAGCAATAAATTTAACATTTATTCATATCTACTAAACGTAACTTCTTAGTCTGACTGCCTACAGGCTTAAGATATAGACATCATGATCATACTCATAGATGTTAAACAACCAAGAGAACTGAATTCAGTACTGTCTATTTGCTAGGCTTTACGTATGTAGGAAATGATGCAAAATTAGTAAATAAATAAATAAAAATGTATACAAAGTTATGAAGTAGCATCATTTGTTTATTCATATCTGATTGTGGCACTTTGAGATAAATATTAGAATAAGGATTATTTCCCAAACGACTTATATTGTACAAATCTTGCAAATCTTTACTCCCTTTCTATATTAATGTGATGAATTTCTTTAATATCAGTATGGCTAGCCATGTTAAGTCACTTTTAGATCTTTTTTTCATGAGCTTTCTTTAAATAATGGAAGACTATCAAGCTGATAAAATCAAGATGTGAATATAGAACAATGGCTGATTATAGAACAAATTGCTTATCAGTAATTTCAATGTTTTGTCACATTTTCTTGCTGGATTTAATTATCTGGTGGGGCTAGGAAGGAAGAGGGAACCAGACTCCTCTCATAGGCAGCAAGTAACAGGACAAGAGGCAATGATCACAAATTGAAATACAGTAAATTCTATTTAAATCTAATAAACATGTCTGTGAGGATTGCTTAAATAATGGAACAGATTGCCTAGAGGGGTTGTGGACTCTCCATCCTTGAAGATATTCAAAACTTGACTGGACATGGTCCTGGGCAGCCCAGTTTAGGTGACCCTTCTCTGAGCAGCAGGGGTTGGAATAGGCAATCTGAAGAAGCCTCTTCCAACCTCAGTAGTTCAGTCTATACCTCTCTCAGCAGCTGAAGAGAACTCTAAGTGTATAGATATCTGCATGGAATAAGCAACTCTGTCAAACACAACCAACAGCAGAGAATATGTCATAGGTCGAAGGAGCAGCTAACAGAATCATAGAGTCATAGAACCATTTTGGTTGGAAAAGGCCTTTAAAATCATCAAATCCAACCATGAACATAACACTGCCAATCCCACAACATCCACAGCCTTTCCTTCATCCACTAAGAGGGTCACTTTTTCATAGAAGGAGACCAGATTAGTCAAGCAGAACCTGCTTTTCATAAACCCAAGCTGACTGGGCCTGAACCGTTGGTTGTCCTGTGTATATGTCATGATGGCACTTAGGATGACCTGCTCCATAACCTTTCCTTGGCACTGGGGTTAGCCTGGCAGGCCTGTAACGCACATTATGCATCTAACGCACACTGCTGTTTGTCTTCATTAGCAAACTTTTTGCCTACTTTTTAGGAAACTATAAAATATGAAAATGATCTTATTTTTTAAATAAAGCCATGTGTGTAGGAGGAGAATAAATGAGGCAGAAGATATGCAAACAAATGGCAAATGAGGACAAGTGATAAGAAAGGTACATTCTCTAACAGATCCATATGCAGGCATTTGATAGGCATCTATTTTATAGTTCATATGAAAAAAAAAAAGAGTCTAGTTTAGCATGCATAATTATTCCAAGTTAGGAAAAATTCATCAAAATCTGTGTTCAGGTGGAATGTAGAACAGAGAAATAAAAATACCACAGAGATAATAAAATTCACCTATATTAAAATAAAGACATACTTGAAGAAATATTTTTTCTGTTCTTCATTAATCATCCATAGTTAAAATAACAAACAAATAAATGTTTTATGCCTACATTACATGAATGGATTTTCTTTGAAATATTTCTTACAAACTGGATCTATGTTCCTGCAAATAAATGTAAAATGAAGCATTCCTAAGATTTTTTTTATTTCACCTAGGAAGCCTATAGCATTTTAAATACATTTGGAATTGAGGTTACAAAAGAGGAATCAGAAGGAGTTGATACACTCAGATATTCTTTTAACAAATTACAGACTAGAGCTGTAAGTATATAAAATTATGTTATTTTCCATTTGTCTTAATGTATTTTTTTTCAGAGTATAAATGATGTTGTGGGAGCAATTGTCAGTCCACTGTCTTCTCACTGTTGGCCTTAGTGTCTTTATATTTTTTAATGTGTTAATTTTCAAATTTTAATTGTATAGGGCCCTTTAATATTTAGATATTACTGTAGTTTTTAGATGTATGCCTAAAACCTGAAAGAAAATGAGATACTTATTATGTCTCTGCTCTTTCTGCTCTCCTTCAGACAAACTGTAGACAGTTAGATGGAAATAAGTAGATATTTTGTTGGAATGGTGATGTTCTATCCTGTCCCACAGATAGTCACTCTGAAGAGGAATCAAGGGCACAAGAGTATATTTTACATTTGCATTTCATGCAGTTCTTGGTTCTTTCAAGTTTTTGAACAAAGAGTAAGGAAGGTGTTAGAAGTCTGAGCCATATATGTGAAGGAGGACCCTAACGCTTGAGTGGAAGGGAAAAGGAAAAAAAGGAAAAGGAAGGCAAAGGAGGGAAACAATTTTTTTCCCCATATTTTCCCTTTTTTTTGTTTTTTTTTTCCTATATCCTTTTATTCCTCCATCAGCTTGGTAATGAAGCATGTTCACAGTAAAGAGATTTTGTGATGAATTTTGGTTGGCTGTTTTTCTCTGCATTTCTCATCTCAAAAATTGAGCATATAGAAGCATAAAAGAAAAAAAAATCTATTTAACTTTAAATAGTTATGTTTTGTTCAGAATCTTAATAGTTTTTGTTTATAAATTTGGTTTATATATAACTCTGTTCCTGATTTTTAAAGAAGTAACTTGTATTTTAATCTTTTGTCAGACCAAAGTTCAAGATGACTTGGTTCAAGTTCAGCCCAAATTTAAAGTTAATTTGCTAGAATCAGTTGCAGTTTTTCAGGAGGATGTGGCAAACTTTGAACAGTCATATGAAACGGTAAATTAATTTAATACTTACCTCTAAGACTTGTACTTAGCTTTTCAATACTTTTGGTTTGCAGTAGTTAGGTGCCAGAATTTCATGCTGCTCAGCTTCTGGATTTTTGATGCCATGGTTACTAAGGAGTAATTATTGTAGGTCAGACTTCTCCATATGAAGAAATAGCAGCGCAAACATCTCTGCAAGGACATAAAAGAAACTCTTGCAGTACAACTTGCCATGAAATCTTGATTTAGAAATTAATTTAGAAATCATAGCACATGATAGCACATCTTTACTCAAACATCAGTAGTAAAAAATATGGTCTCAGGTCACTCTTTGGCTGTTTTTATTTTCAGCAAAAGAGCGAACTATGAAAAATTAAGGTCTAGTCCTGTTGAGTTTAGTTAAGCTAAAGAATTTTCAATTCTGTAAATTTTTCTTAGATTTACCATTGTAAGTATTGTATTACCAAGATAAAGAACTTGATAGGATTTTGACTACAAAAAAAAAAAGCAGCTTTTTTTTTTTGATAACCTGTAAATACACAGTGGATTTCACTCACTTTGAGAATTAATACTAAATTTTTGTTAACTGCTTGTTTGAAAGGAAGGACCTATGGTTCCAAATATTCCACCTCAGGAAGCCAGTAATAGGCTACAGATCTTTCAGGTAAGAAAAAATGCTGTTCTGTTTCCAAATTATTTAAATTAGGTCTGTTATTGCTTGTCAAAACAACTTTAGAAAAAGACACAATTTCAACCCTTGGTAAATATGTCTTGATGGATATTTTGTGTAGAATTAAATTAACTATACTTTAGTTTCTAACAGGCAACATTTTCTTTAATGTGGAAGGACTGATTGATTGATGTATAATCTTCCTTCACTCTGCATTTTGTGAGCAGAAATTATTGACTTGAACTGATAAAAGCAGAAGAAAGAAAGAAGGGTCAAATACAATTTGACAGTGACTGAAAAGAAGTCAGGTTACATATACGTCATAAGCCAATCTTTTAATCATTTAAATACCACATTTTCCATTATATAATTGTATGTCAACTTTATATTTGTTTCTTAGCAATCTTAGTTCATTGTCTATAAGCAGATTTGAATCTGCTTTTAATCCTTCTTTATCTGCAAATAATAGTAAATGGATGGGTTTCTTTCAACAGGACTTGTGTCAGTCCCTTAAATAAAATTATGTATACTCTGTAAAAAGTAAATTCAAAATTTGTGAAAAGCCCTAAGTAGCTAACAGATGGTGCTTAAACCTCCTATTGCATCTAATATGTACAGAAAATTGAGTGATTTTTGTTGAATTTGTTGTTATTATTTTTCTAAGAGCATGCTTTCTAGTTATGAGTAGTAACTGCCAAAATATTTCTTTTTTCCTTTTTTCCACTTATAGTGGCTATACTGTTTTGACACTATGCTATCAGAGAAATTGTACTTTTTTTCACTGAAGAGTGCTGTTTTCAGGCTGTATAGTTTGTGATCTGATACAAATATAATTTTTTCACCTTCTCTTTGCTTTCTTTTCTTTCTTTTCTTTTTTTTTCCCCCTTTCTCCCTCTCCCTCTTCCTCTCCTCTCCTCAATGACATAGAATTCATTTCACATCTATTCTTATAAAATGCTTCTTCAAATTATTGCTTCTTATATAAACTTTCACTATTTTAATTTGCTGTATGGATTTGAGAATTTCATTACATAACTGTTAAAAAATTTGGATTAAAAATATTTGCAGACATTTAAATATGCTTTTAATTTAATTGTTTAAGACAATTATAGACTGTTTAATTATTTATTTTAATTTGTCTATGTGAATCCTAATTTTGTCAGTCTAACTTTGATGAGCTCTGGAGAAAGTTTGTCACATATTCATCTGGTGAACAGTTGTTTGGATTGCCTGTCACAGACTATGAAGTTTTGCATAAAGTCAGGTAACTATGGAAATATAGCTGCCTTAGGTGTTTATTAAATCTGTTAGAAAAGGTTAGGGTACACCAAAGAGGGAAATATTGCAATGTAGAGGGTTTTCAGTGTGTTAAAAAAAAAAATCTGAAAATTGTAGAGGTCTAATGAATTAACAAATAAATACAATTCTCTTTTATTGGCTGTGGTAACAGAGACATTCCAGATAATCTTACTAGTGTCAATTTTGTACAAAAGAGCATAATACTATTTCCTAGAAATATATATACACATACATCTAAGTAGATGAGTAAATATAGTATTATGTATTAAGATACAGTATAAAAAGCAAGCAAGGAAAAGGCAAGGAAAGGTTAGTGTATCATCATATATGAAAAATACAACTAGAGCTTTTAAGAAAGTGTGAATGATGATTCACACCAGCTGAGGATCTGACCCTTTCTGTCTACTTTTAGATCAGCATTTTATCTCAGATTCCAAGAGTGTTTTCAAAGTAAATTCACTAACTGTCCCCACTTACCATGTTCTGCCTTGCACTGCAGAGCCAGATCAAAGTATATAAGCTAGGTTCCTTTTGGATGACTGGAAGTTTGATAGAATTAAACTAAGAGAATACTTCCCCACATTTTGTGTGAATATTAGGTTCTTAGCAGCAATTGTCCACTCTTCTTTTCCCACCCTCCCCCAGTCTTCTTTTCTACACTAAGAACCATAATCTCATTGATCTACATTCATATTTTGTAGTAAAAATACTATTTCTAAACTATTATAAGATATCCAAATAACTGCTTGAAATTATCATTATGATTTATTCCCCCCCAGGAAGGAGTTAATATTGCTGTAGAAATTATATGGATTTTATGATACTCTAAGTTATATGATATTCAAATAACTGCTTGATATTATTGGTATGATTCTTTTTTTTTCCTGCAGGAAGGAGTTAGGCTTGCTTCAGAAATTATATGGATTGTATGATGCTGTAATAAACAGTATCAATGGTTATTATGATATACTTTGGACAGACGTAGATATTGAAAAAATTAATACTGCACTTCTTGATTTTCAAAACAGGTATGTTCATACTAAGAATTATAACTGATGTTAAATGCATTAGGATTTAGGTGACTTCAGTAAAGCTAAATATTGCCAAGACATATTCAAATACAAAATTTCCAATAACAAGGTTTCAAGTGATTCAAAATTCCAAGAACAAGTGGAATAGCACTGTGCTTTTAGTTAACCAACCTTTTATTTGAGTTTTGATAATTGAATGGCATATGGTCAGTTGAAGACTTGATCTCCTTAGCTACACCAACCAAAAGGTTAGTTGATTTGTATCAATATAGCAGTAATGCTGTAAGCTTGAAAATATTTTGACACAGTAAAGAGGATTAGATGTAGTTTGATTCAAAATTATTTTCTAACCTCTTAATTTAACTATTTTTAGTATTTTCAAAAGTAATTATATTATTTTAGGAAGAAATATAATATAGAAGACTAGGATGAGGATGATTTCACAACAGAATAACTGCATTGAATGCAGTCCCCAACTCTCCTGCTACCAAATAGAGTCCCGATACAAGCTTGGCAACCTCCACCCTAAAATAACTTCAGCTTTCTTAGAGCTCTCTTTACATCCCCAATATTAGAACAATATTTCAGATCTTTCCTGATTAATTTCCAGAGTAAAGGCATGACTAATTGATGTAGGTTTGTCCTTGTGGCAGTAATGGGTATTTTAGAATATATCTATACTACAGTTACAGAGCAGTGCTATTAAAACATCTTCCAATCCATCTCAGATAATGCTAAAGTCTATTTGTTGAAATACAGTTCTCCACAAGAGCTAAAATACATTACTGTCTGAAAATGTTTAAGGTGGTTCAAGTAGAAGTGTATAGAAGAGCAATTACTCTTTTAACTGCAGCAAAGAGAAAAACCTTCAGTATGAATACTCCTTTCTTAGGCTGTTAAGTACTCATCCCACCTATTAACCCATTATTTCCTTCCATTCTCCATTTCGTCAATGTATCTTGGCATTGCTTTGGCAGTTTTTCATGGCTCATCAGATTTATCGGTTCAGATAACCCCAGAACAATAGCATAATCTTCCTCAAACTGGGGGAGAGGATCTGTACTACAGAATGTGGAAATTTTTACTTTTTTTTTTCTCTTTTTGTTGTTTTTCTTGTTGGCTTCTAGTCCAAGTTGTCATGGTAATCTAATAAATACATGTTTTCCTGAAGGTTAAATGAAATATCAAATATGTCACTATAAGGCATATAAGTGGCAAGTGAACAATTGCTATGGTTTTGAAGTTGCACTTTTGACAGTCCAAATTGAAAGTTGTGTCTAAGATTTGCACGATTTCTGAATTTCTGAGTAGGAAACATTAACCAGAGGCTAATGACCCTTCAAGGAAATATGTACAAAAGATTATTATTTTTCTTTTCTAAATTTGAGGTTATGTATGCTGATAGCATTTGAAGAAGTTCTTTACTATGCGGGTGGTGGAACACTGGAACAGATTGTCCAGGAAGGTGGTGGAGGCCCTATCCCTGGAGTCATTCAGTGTCAGACTTGATGAGGTTCTGAGCAACCCAATCCAGTTAAAGATGACTCTGCTCTCTGCCAGAAGGTTGGACTAGATGAACTTTAAAGGTTCTTTCCAACCCAAACAATTCTATAATTTTATGATTATATGAATTTCAGGGTTTAAGGGTCTCTTGAGAAAAGCAAGATGATGCAAGACACCTAATTGTCAGTATCTTTGTGATTTTATATCTCCCAGTTCACAAGACTCAATAAGGATAATGGCCCCCAGCTCTGGAACCTACAGCATGTCATTAAAAATCTGCTTCTTTGCTGTATCTGATTCCTGTGTCCCAAATATCTGAAACTGACATTAACTCTTTACTAATGAATGAAAAGAATAGCTCCAAACAGAGAAATTTGTAAAATATTCAGATGTTTTGCCTGATTTTCTAAGGAAAAATGTGGTCTGTGGTGTCACTACTAGACCATCTGTACTCTGACTTTTCAGCATTCTTGATTATATATATATTTATATATATTTATTTAAATCTATTGGCTAGTTTCAATTTACAACAAGGCAAATTTCTCACTGTCCTGGTTTTCTTGTTTTGGCTGGGATAGAGTTCATTTTCTTCCTAGCAACTGGTTCAATGCTGTGCTTTGGATTTACTGTGAGAGCAACTGATATGCTGATAACACAGTGAGATTTTAGTTGTTTCTAAATTGCATTTATGGTAAGTTAAGGATGTTTCAGTTTCCCATGCTCTGCCAGGGAGCAGGTGCACAAGGTGGGAAGGAGCTTGGCCAGGACAGCAGATCTGAGCTAGCTGAAGGGATATTCCAGGAGTCCAAAACTGTTCCTCTTGAAGAAAGGCAGACAGGTATTGAATATCCTGTTTCAGGGACCTAATCAGTGTACAGGCACCCACACAGCACCAACATAGCTCTAAAGCAAACACAGGCTGCTCTATTGTATCTGATTACTTAAGGTATTAAATTATATCAGTGGGAGATAGAAAGACAAGTGACAAAGGAATCAAATCCAAGGAACAGATGATCCAGGCTTTATTACTTTTCCTGGTAAGGATATACTTTATCATATACATTAGGACATTCCTGTAGTGGGTCAACAGCTTAATTCTTAGTCTGTGGGCTCTGTAAAAGTGTGGTTAAAGAGATAAATATTCATTTAACTGTTCTGGTGGGTTTTTTTGTGTGTGTGTTTTTTGTTTTGTTTTGTTTTTGTTTTTTGTTGTTGTTGTTGGTTTTGTTTTGTTTTGTTTTTCCCCCAATATTAAAAAGTATATAATTTTCATTTTTTTAGTGAATGGTTTCAGGACTACTAACCAAAACTATAGAAGAAATTAGTAATATCTTTCTAACTTTCACATGTATCTCTGAACTGGTATATTAATGTGTCTTGTGTATTACTGGTATTGTAAACTGAAGTAAACATTACATTTGTACATATATTGATTATATATGTGAAATTTAACTATTATCGCTCTTTTTTTTTGTTTGCCAATAGAGAGTTGGTGGTGATATGCAAGAGATAACCTATGTTTTAATGTAAACTGCAGTATTTCTGTTTATTTGCAAATAATATATCAGAGGTGAAACTGTTAAATATGATTTATTAGTAGGGCATTTGCATTAGCTTGTCAGAAAAAGGTAGACTAAATTACAAAAATTGAAACTTTAACTAGAAAATGTTGACCTCAGTACAACCTGCTTCATATCTCCTTGTCTGTTTTTAAAATGTTTGAAAAATTCCTATTCTCACAAAAGACACATTTACTATTGTATCAATTTAATTCAACTAAAGGTGCCGTAGACTACCAAAGGGACTCCAACATTGGCAAGCATTTTTAGAACTCAAGAAAAAAATTGATGATTTTAGTGAGACTTGTCCTTTGTTGGAATTGATGACCAACAAAGCAATGAAACAAAGACACTGGGATTGTATTGCTGAAACAACAGGACATCAATTTGATATAGAGTCTGAAACCTTTTGCCTTCGAAACATCATGGAAGCACCAATTCTTCAACATAAAGATGATATTGAGGTAGGTACCTACATTTCTTTTCCCTCATTGTTCATTTTAAATTATCAACACAAATAATATAATTACTTATAAAACTATAAACTATTTTTTTTACTTCATTAACATCCTTTACTCTCAATGAGACCACAATAGTTCACAATAGCTTCTATTTTATTTAGAGGTTCTTATCCATATGAACAAATAAAGAGATAGCAGCTGGAATCTTTGAAGACATTTCTAGATAATCTCTTCACATTCTTCCTCACCCTATTTTCTGTTATTTTCTTAGCCCTTTCTAAACATGAAAAACAAACAAAGATTCAAATCATCATGGACACTAATTTTTAAATTCTGTGGCTGCTTTTAAGATTTGGAAAGAAATTAGAAATTTTAGAGGCTCCATGCTAATGAATATTTAATAGGAATACTTTTCTAGATCTTTATGGCATCTTCGGAACCATGCAACTTCAAGAGATCACCCACATAACTTGAAAAGACCTCTAAATTGATTTTGGAAGTTACAAAGGGTAAATAAGCATGAGAAAGCTATTGTTATATTCATACTTAATTTATATGGAAGCATTCCAAGGTTGTCTGCATAATTTTATATTAAGCTTTCATTTGAACAGTATGTTCATAGAATCATTTAGGTTAAAAAATGTGGGGATATCCAGCTGGCTTTGGAGGGCCCACAGAGGGATTGGGCCTTGACTTGTTGCAGCTGTGTCTTTAAGATAGAGTGGAAAGTCCCAAACTGAGAATGATAATCAAGAATTAAGGGAGTTACTGAAAAAGGAAACTGCAAGATATGCAAGCAAAGAAGTAACAACAGGACAACACACCAGTGGTTGTAAAAGACACAATAGAAGAGCCAATGAGATTGTTATGCATTACGTAGAGAAAAGTGTGTTAGTTTAATAAAGTTGCTGTTGCTGCTTAACAAACTTTTTGTCACTTGACCATCTAGACTGTGACAAGAACTTTAAGATCATTGAACCCAACCATTAACCCAACACAGCCCAATCTCAAATAGCTAAACCATGTCACTAAGAACCACATCTACATGTCTTTTAAATACATGCAGGAATGGTCTCTCATCCATTTTGCTAAGCAGCCTGTTCCAATGTTTAAGAATCCTTCCAATTATTTTTTTCCTAATGTCCAAACGAAATCTTCCCTTGCAAAACTTGAGACCATTTCCTCTTGTCCAGTAACTTGTTAGTGGGAGAAGAGACCAACACCCATCTTGCTTCAACCTCTTTTCATGTAGATGTAGAGAACAACGAGGTCTTCCTGACTTTCCTTTTCTCTAGGCTGAACAAACCCAATTTGCTCAGCTGCTTCTAAGACTTGTACTCTATACCCTTCACCTACTTTGTTGCCCTCCTTTGGACATGCACCAGTACCTACATGCTCCACTCATTTGACCTTTCCAACCTAAACTATTTTTATATTCTGTTATTCTATAAATTGAAATATGATAAGGTTGAGACTTCATATGGTGATGAGTCTATGTTGTTATTCTAAACCTTGTAGAGGACATTATTTATAAATGTTATGCAGAAATAACAAAAGATGAAGGCACATAAATGGTATTAATTCCTTTTCAAGTGTTCATTTCTCAGTTACCCATACAGGTAATTTCAGAGTAAAATTAGTAGCATGAGCTACTAATATACATTTGTGTACTCAAGTATTATTTCTGTATTATTTTATAAAATTTGATTTATTGTTTTTAAATATTCTGCTGCCAAATGTGTAATATTAGGAAAGATTTCATTTCTGGAGAATGGAGATTCTAAAAAACGGTTCTTACTTTGCAGGATATATGCATATCTGCTACAAAGGAAAAGGATATAGAAGCCAAACTATCTCAAATAGCTGAAATTTGGGGAAGCCAAATTCTGAGCTTTTCATCATTCAAAGGGAGAGGAGAGTTACTGTTAAAGGGAGTTGAATCTGCAGAAATTATAACGTTGATGGAGGACAGTTTAATGATTCTTGGCTTTTTACTGACAAATAGGTACTTTAAAATTTATATATATTTGAATACAATTAAGCTGCTAGAAACTTTCCACAAGATTATTCTTGTTTTAAGTGAAACAAGTGTTATTTGAGGGGTTTTTTTTCCCCACAATTTTAAGTATTTAATAATAGCTTTATTTAGAATGAAATAATTTCTACTTCTCATCCTTTTTTTTTAGATACAATGCACCATATAAAAAGGAAATTCAGAGCTGGATTCATAAACTAAGCAGCTCTACAGACATAATTGAAGAATGGCTGGTTGTGCAGAACCTCTGGATTTACCTTGAAGCTGTTTTTGTAGGGGGCGATATTGCCAAAGAGTTACCCCAGGTAAACTTCACAGTGCTTGCCTATTACTGTGTATTAAAATCTCTCGTGTAATGTTTTCCAACAGATAATGCTGTGAAAGTACTTATGGTTTTGTTATCTATAGGAAGCAAAGCGTTTTCAAAATATTGACAAATCATGGATAAGAATAATGCAAAGAGCTCATGAAAACCCAAATGTAATTACCTGCTGTGTTGGAGATGAGACTATGGAGCAACTTCTCCCACATTTACATGAACAGTTGGAATTATGTCAGAAATCACTTACAGGGTATGAATTGTTTGATCTTCAACACATTCTTATTTTGTAAATAGTTTATATGAAATATTAGTAGTATTACAGTTCTACTTTCACTCATAGAAAAAAAATGAAAACCTGAAATATTCTAATAAAAAACTTGTTCAATTTTAAAGATACTTAGAGAAGAAAAGACTACTGTTTCCAAGATTCTTTTTTGTTTCTGATCCTGTCCTTCTTGAAATTCTTGGACAAGCAAGTGATTCACATACAATTCAGGTACAATCTTAGCCATTTCTTTTCTTCTACTTATAACATACAAACAAACAAACAAAATTAAGTGTAACCTTTTCATATAAAATATTAAATGGATTTCTGTAATTTAACAAAATCTTTAGAATTCAGAACACTAAGATAAGGTCTCATCAAATGATTTGCTGGTGGTTCTTTCCACAACTAAACTAACAGAAAGTACACTGTGAGACTTTTCTGTTTTACATACTGCAAAATTCATCCAGCTAGTTGAGATTGTTACCAAAGTTTTATATAGTCCAACTAGTCTGGATTGTTACCGAAGGATGATTGAAATAGTTGATCTTGCACAATAGTTGTTGTCGGTTCTGCCACATTGCCTCTGGAAATTGTAAAAATGCAGCAAACAAAGGTAAAATCCTACACAACCTTTTCTGTAATTATTACATATACATGGCCCGATTCATCTTTACGTTCAGATAAATCTTTCCAAGATAACCTTATTTAAGACTTTTTCTATTTGTTATATATTTACAATTAATGACTTCTGATTTATCCTTACAGCCACATCTGCTTTCCATATCTGACAATATAAATGAAGTAGAATTTCACACAAAAGATTATGATCGCATTCTGGCAGTCATATCAAGAGAAGGAGAAAAAATTACAGTAATTTTCTTTTTTTTTTTTCCAGACATGTTGATAGCTAAAATATTATTGAATATAGAAGTATATATTACATTGATTTTATTGTTAAATAAATATTACAACTTCAAAAGTTAGTGTAACAAAACAATAATGTCTTCATTAAATAAATTTCTAGTATTTTTAATGTAATTAAATCCATATTATCTTGAATAGATATTTAGTAACTATTTAGTAATTAATATTCTTAAACAGAAGTTTGGTAACTATGTTCAGTTTAAAAATGTAGAGAATGCAATGTAAAATGTAACCTTTTAAAAATTTTTCAGTTGGACACTCCAGTGACTGCAAAAGGACCAGTAGAACTTTGGTTGCAGGATTTATTGCGTGTGCAGCAGATTTCATTGCATGGAATAATTAAGGCAGCATATTACCAGATTAGTGACCCAGGATATCAGTTGCTGAACTTCCTAAATCACTTCCCAGCACAGGTAAGATTATAGGATGTGGATTTGTATGTCCAGTCTGGATTGTGTATGGGGGGAGGTAGAATGTAAAAAGCATGTAGGATTGTCTATATGAGGAAGTTTTCATAGAGGAAACAAGGTTAAGGATCTGCTCAGTAGAAGACAGTCCTTAGTTACTTCAATTTTGGTTCCCTATGTATAGCATAAGATTTTTCTTGTAATCTACTTTAAAATGTTTGTTGTTTTTTTTCCTCTTATAGAACACAGAGTAGTACTTACATTTTCTGTGATACATATCGAATCCCTTTCAGAAGCAAAAAAAAATTAATGTGCAGATGGATTTCATTCTCATAATTTAAGATTGCAAGAACTATGGTTATGGCTATTCATATCATTATTTAAAAGATGTACCTTGTAGTGCATGTATTTGTCACTATGATAATATATTTCTAGTAGAAGTCTATCTTGAAGAATTCTAGTTTGCCTAGAATTTCCATCTTAAAATATAATTATCATAAATTTCATTAACAAGTAATAAATTGTTCCCCATCCTGTACAAATAACCTGTAATTTGTTAATCAGTACAGTGTTGGGTGTAATTTTTTAAATAGCAATTCTTCAAATATTAAAATTGGCCAATACATGGCTAATTAAAAAAAAATCAATACACTTCAATATTTAATAGAATTATCTATAAGCTGTCTTTTTGATGATAGAGTCATAGAATGCCTTGGGGTGAAAGGAACCACTGAAGGATATCAGGTTCAACCAGTCCTCGACCAGACCAGGTTGCTCAGAGCCTCATCAAGTCTGACAATGAATGTCTCTAGGGATGGGGCCTCCACCACCTCCCTGGACAACCTTTACTAGTGTTTCACTAACCTCATAGTAAAGAACTTCTTCATAACATCCAATCTAAAACTACCCTTCTCTAATTTAAAGCCATTGCACCTCATCCTATCACTACCTGCCCTTGTAAACAGGCCCTCCTCAGCTTTCTTGTAGGCACCCTTCAGGTGCTGAAAGGCCACTACAAGGTCTCCCTAGAGCCCTCTCTTCTCCAGGCTGAACAACCTCAACTGACTCCACTAGAGGTGTTTCAGACTTCAGATCTTTTGTGGCTCTCCTCTGGACCTACCCTACCCAGGTCCGTGTCCTTCCTGTGTTAAGGTCTCTAGAGCTGGATGCAATACTCCAGATAAGGTCTGACTAGAGCAGAGTGTCAGCATCACTTCTCTTGATCTGCTGGCCATACTGCTTTTGATGCAGCCCAGTATGTGACTGGCCTTTTAGGCTGCAAATGCACATTGTTGGCTCATGTCCAGCTTTTCATCCACCAGAACCCCTAAAGTCCTTTTCTGCAGGGCTGCTCTCTATCACTTCATCCCCCAGCTTTTATTGATAGTGAGGATTGTTCCAACCCAGGTGCACTTGGTCTTGTTGAACCTCATAAAGTTCACCTGAGCCCACTTCTCCAGCTTGTCCAAGTCCCTCTGGTGTATCAACTGCACCACTCAGCTTGGTGTCATCTGTGAACTTGCTGATGGTGCTCTTGACCCACTGTGTATATGATTGATGAAAATATTAAACAGTACTGGTCCCAGTATAGACCCCTGCAGTGATGTAATTATGTATCGTGTCAGCAGTGTTTCTTTAAGCAGTAAGCTCATCTGTCTTATTTGCATGTCAGACATTTTGAAGTGGCTTTATTACCTTCTGCAAAGATCTTCTTTCCCATGTCTTGCTAATCCAAATGTTTTTATGTTCAAGGAATCATTTATGTTAGATGGGAGTGGAAGGGGGAAGAAGAAGGAAATGGCCAAGAAATTTAAAATACAGAGAAAGTTAATCTGTGTTATATGATAGGGAAGAAATTGGGCAAAATGCTAAAAATATTTTATTTCCTTCATCCTGCCTTTTTCATGTCTCAGAAGCATGAAAGTTGCATCCAAAGATATTTTTTCCTCTAACTGATCATTCTATAATAAATTTGATTTAGACACTACTTAATGATTCAAAAATGCTGAGATATTTCCTGCTACACAGTCTTTTAACTATGAACTCACTACAGGTGTGAGAGAGAAAAGTGGAAATATTGGATGTGTCAAATTTGTGGGGAAAAAAAGATATTGATACAATTCTTGTCTCTCCTGTTTTGTCATGAGTGTGCCTGATATTGTAAATCAAAATCAGTACACCGTAGTTTACATGCAACATCTTACATTGTTCGAGATTGATTTGGAAGCAAAATAACTTGTAGTTCAGTGAGCTCTAGACTCTGCTCCAGATATAACAGCCTGTTAGAAAGAGAGAAATTTATCCCATGTTCATTAGCAATGCACAGCATTTTTTCCCCCTTGTTCTTTAATTAGGTATGAACTGGCAATGCTAATTTTCAGATCTTCCCACAATTTAAGACCAGTTTATGTTTGTGATACTGGAGTGCACTAAGGGATTGCAAGTGAAACCGAGACTCTCCTTAATTTGTGTGTACCTTAGTATGTGATGTTTTTTTCAGGAGTTTCCAGTACCACAGCAGATCAAATTAACTCAGGCACACTATCTTCATGAGATATCATTGTGCTGGATGTAGTGATAAACTGGGACTCTACACACCATAGTTTATTGTTCCTAAGGCTTCTATAATAAGGGTAGTATTCAACAGGTGTTTTTTTCTTATTTTTTCACATTTTATATTTGTAGGTTGGATTACTGGGAATTCAAATGTTGTGGACACGTGACTCAGAAGAAGCTCTACAGAATGCTAAAGAAGACAAAAAAATCATGCAAGTAACCAATAAGAGATTTCTGGACATTCTGAATATGTTGATTAGTCAGACCACTCATGATCTTTCAGCGTATGACAGAGTGAAATTTGAAACGCTTATTACCATTCATGTGCATCAGCGTGATATTTTTGATGATTTGGTAAGGTATAGATTTTTATTTCTGGGAATTAAATGCATTTTCTGTCATAATAATTAGCTACAGCTGTAAGTGTATGCATATGTTTCTTACTACAGATTTGTTTTGATAAAGAACTTCTAGTACATACTTTATTTGAAAAACTGTTGTATTACTCTTACATAACTAAAAAGGTTGACTCTGCTGATGGTGCTGTAGCTTATCTTCATAGATAATTTCCTCATGGCTTGTTAAAGAATCTCAATACTTGGTAGAGACTGCACTTTATCCATTCAGAGTGACAGCAATGATATAAACATATTCTGTGCCAGTTTTTTCCTTCCATTTCTCATTTTATTCTATTTCTCTGTTTCAGAGAGCAGGCTACTGGGATTTTTATTTTTTTTCTAGTTTCTAAGGAGAACATATAGAAGAGAAACAAACAAAAAGCCCTACTTTAATCGTCAGAGAAAGGCAAACCTATGCTTGAACTTTTTAGACTGTGCTAAATTGTTTACATTCCTTTATTGTTTGAGGAATGTCATCCCTCAACACTACATCTCTCTCATATTTTTACTGCTGATGGTACAGACATTAGATTCTACACAATATGCTTGCTCTGCTTTAGTTAGGTCTTCCCTTCATCATGGCCTTTTGTCCAATGTGCTTGGTGGATTTAGCAGTGTGTTTTTTGGTAGTTTCACTTGGAGGGTAAGCTGCACTACCAAAGCAATTTAAGATTTATTTTACTACACAGTTTAAGTCATGATTAGGTTAAATGATCAGGACACTTTTTAGTATCCGTTTATCAGACCTCTGAACATATTTATGTTTACTTACATAGGAACTTTAAACTGAGTCATCACTCATTCTTGTACAAAAACCATTTTATCACAGTTATCAAAGACAGTTAGTGTGGATGCTTAATTATAACATATACATTTATTTACTTTCTTTTAAGGTAAAAATGCACATCAAATCACCAACTGATTTTGAATGGTTAAAGCAGTCTAGATTCTACTTTAAAGAGGATTTCGATCATGTCTTGGTATCCATTACAGATGTTGACTTTGTTTATCAAAATGAATTTCTGGGTTGCACTGAACGTCTGGTTATAACACCTCTTACAGACAGGTTAGAAAAATGATTATACATAATTAACACTTTCAATATAGACATGTATCCTTAAAGAAGTATATTCTGAATTAAGTCTTATGTGGGATAGGTCATTCATGAAAATCTACTCATATATTTTTTTTAATTATGCTATTTTATAAAAGATAAAAGAGACACTCACTAATTTATATATTTAGTAATACCTAGAAGAGTTTTATCACTGCCCAGTCTTAAAAAATTATTTAGAAATTGTTAATTCATTGTGAGTTGAAAAATTCAATATTGTCGTTGAACGTCTAAGACAAATGGTCATTGTCTGTTGAAATACTAGTACTGGAAAACAGTTTCAGTTGACAAAGTCCCAGCTGTATGCACTCACCTGCCATTCTTGTAGCTGGGCAAGAAATAACCATTAATTTTGTATCAACAGTATCATGTGGCTTAGCAACAAATATGATGAAGTGCAGAATTTTTGAGGTGGCAAAATTCAGCAGCAGAATGTGGTCTTTATAGCTGTCAAAATAGTTTATGATATTAAATGCCTTTATTGTTGTGCATTAAATTTTAGCTTGTCTAATATTCACAGTTTATATTCAGAGAATAAATATATATATTCACTGTATATATATACTTGCTTTTAACAGTAATTTTCAAATTAAAATTTGAACTTCACTCTGAACTTCCTGCACTCACAGATGTCAATTGAACTGCTTTATGAAGTAATGTTTCAACATAAAAACTCTAGAATCTGTTGCATAACAGACATATAGCATATACATATATACATATATCTTCCATATGATATAATAAATTAATATGCATTAACTTTTATAGGTGCTATATAACTTTAGCACAGGCTTTGGGAATGAACATGGGAGGAGCTCCAGCAGGACCAGCTGGAACTGGTAAAACAGAAACAACAAAAGACATGGGAAAAGCTCTGGGAAAATACGTAGTAGTCTTTAACTGTTCTGATCAAATGGACTTCAGAGGTTTGGGTAGAATTTTCAAAGGTAAGTCTTCCTCACATACAAGAAGAGAAGAGACCTCCACAGGTCATTTAGACCTGCATTTAAGAGCAGGTTGCTCCAGGCCATATTCATGTTTGGGTTTGAGTATCTCCAGGTCTGGATATTTTACACCAGCTCTGGGCCTCTGTTTAAGCGTTTGACCATTCTCATGGTTATGTTTTTTTATACTTCCATTGACTTGGAATTTCCCACATTGAAACCTTTGTCCATTGCCTCCTTTTCTTCTTCTCTGTCTCTGAGAAGAGCCTGGATCCAATTTCTCAGTGCCTACTATTAAGTAGCTATGAACAGCAATAGGTTTTCCCTTCAGTAAACTGCATAACAGTTATATACCCTGAATGAAAAGCTTTTCACTCTCAGATAGCTTTCGGTATACATGAAAGAAAACTACTGCCTACTGGTAATTTAATATCATTTGGAAAAAATGCTGCTACAGATTTTCTCACAAAATGTTGCTAAAGGAACACAAGTTCTCTAAATATTTTACTTTTACAACTGTAATCAGACAACTGTGAAAATAATCCTTTATTAAAATATTACTGTTGTTATAGTGCTTCTAGCTTTCATTTTCCATTTAATTTTCTTTCTATGTCTTTCTCTTTTTGTTTAATAGACAGGTTCACACACAGCATTATCTACACTTTCCATGTTGTTAATATCCTGTACCTTTATGTCAAAAAGTCATAGTTTAGTGTGGTCTTAAAATGGTACTGCTTATGCATAGGGATATATGCTCCAAGATTTTAATTTTCTGTCTTCTGAGATCCAGAGTTTTATTTTAACCTCTAGTTAGTGCAAAAAATAATTTAAATTCTGATTGTAACCTTTATGATTTATAAGAGAAAAGTATATAGCAATTTAAAAGCTACATTCAAAGAAAGATCTGGATGAAAGATCTGCCAAATACCCTAAGATCTCAAGAGATTTTTTTTTCTGATTTTCATTTTCTTTTAAACATTTTGTATAGGTCAACTAATATTAATTCAGACTGCTATGGAAAACATCAGGTAGATGGGAGGAAGATTCTCCTTGTCCACAGTGCAATAAAGAAAATTTATTTCATTATCTGAAGTAAGCTATTTCAGATATCTCAAATATACATGAAGAACAACAGATAAAATTTTATTTCCCTGTTTTAGGTCTTGCACAGTCTGGATCTTGGGGATGTTTTGATGAATTCAACCGAATTGAGTTGCCTGTCTTGTCAGTAGCAGCACAACAAATCTATATTATTTTAACAGCAAGAAAAGAAAGAAAAAAGCAGTTCATATTTTCTGATGGAGACTGTGTAGATTTAAATCCAGAGTTTGGAATTTTCCTAACAATGGTAAATATAGTAATAATTCCAGAGAAGTGCCAAATTTATATACAAGTTAATTCAATGGCAAGGTGAAAATTATTTTCTTAAGTGATGCTGTTGTATAGAATTAGAATAAACTACAGGAATGAATAAATAATCTGATTATTTTTTAATTATATGCCTACATTTTTACTTGAAGATTATTCAAAAAAGTTAATATATACGTCTCTTCAAAACTATATTGCAATTCATTATGTAGACTAAGAGTTTGGCCAGATTTCCAGGATTCTCTGTGCTCACTGGGAGGACTGAAACATCAGTGTGTTTTACTACCTTAGCTTTAAATGATTCACAGTATTAATGAGAAAGATACTGTAGGGGAAAAAAAAAAGACCATTTGATTAAATCAGGAGATAACAGTAAACCCAGTATATACTGTGGTGACAACAAGTCTTCTCAAAACCTGTGAAGAAAAATATAAAATCCTTTCATTTGTTGATACAAGATGTGTTTAAACTGGTAAATACAATGCTGAAGGTCCAGTTTTGGTGTTTTGTGGCTAAAGGGTCCATTCTGCTCTATGTGTCCATTCTGGAATCAATAGGTGCATTATGACAGAAATGTGCTTCTTATAACAAGAAGTTTTTATGAGTGGTGTTTGAGGTGGTTTGTTTCTCTTTTTATAACTACTTATGAAAAAGACTTGCAGTACATAGAGAACAAAGTCCTACAGCTGAATGGACAATATGTGCAAAAAAAAAAAAAAAATAAAATAATGAAAGGCACTGTATGTTTACACCAGATACCAATCTGTACCCATGGGATTGGGTATTTTGAGAGATACTGTTATGGTACTTTTATGAGAGGGCTAAGTGATATGAATTTTTCTAAGCCAGCAATGATTTAATTTATCACCATGTAGAGGCAAGTCTACTAAAAATGAAATGGGATTTTGTTGAAGATCAGAATAAATCTGAAACTCCTGTATTTAAAATATTAACTTTCAGAGTATGCTGTTTTGTTGCCATAGGGTTCCTGCAACTTTATGGCACTTATTGCTGTAATTTCATGGGTAGAGAATTTTATAGTGCATGTTTTCTAATGCCAAGGCAGATGACAAACCAAGATGACTTTATGGGAAATTAAAATTTTCATCTGCATGCTCAAGTGCAGTATAATATTTGAGGAGGTCATAAATATATTTTGACTGCTTCTGATTTCTCAAATATCACCCATTCGATGTCATGTTTGCAGTAAGTTTCCAGAAATCAGAAATTATTCAAAATTTCTTGGTCATTAAAATTTTAATTTATATAATTTTTGTTGTAAAATTTTCATTTTTTAATTTTGTTGTCTGTGTTACTTTTATGATATCTTTACAAAATAGTCTCAGCATATTCTTAAGCCATTATTAAAATCTGTACTGTCACTAAAGGAGAATGACAACTTTTATATGATTCTTTCTTCAGCAGATAGGATTTGCCAACAAACTTTAAACTTTAAGATTCTGTACTTTAAGGCTTAGATGTAAGAAACAGAGATGAGCATCCTAATATACCTTCAATGTAGACTAAATATTATTTTTATTATTATTACTGTTATTATTATTATTTTGAATCTTACTATTTTTTACTATCTTACAAAGCCTACATCTGCAAAACAGCAATGAAAGTTTAATTGCATTGTGACCATTAGAAGAAATCAACTAACTTGATTGTATTCTGTGAAATTTTAAAATTCTGATAGTTGGCTTGTTATGATACAGAAATTCAGTTATTACTGTTGCAATTAAGCATAGGTTATTAAATTATTAGTATATGATAAATATTAAATTTATTAATTAATGTAATAATTAATGTAATTAATATTAATGGTTATTAGACAATTAGTTCTAACTCTGAACAGATCTAGGTATTTATGCACAAATTTACTTCTATTCAACAATAAAAAAATATGTTATTTTGACTGTTGTAAATAATAATGCAGTTTGTTTTCTTGCATAGAATCCTGGATATGCTGGTCGCCAAGAACTACCAGAAAATCTCAAAATGCAGTTTAGATCTGTTGCAATGATGGTTCCAGATAGACAGGTATAATTACTGAGTGAATTAAAAGAAAAAATGTATTTTACTTTTCTTACTTATCTTCAGTAAATCTAATGGAATGTCTAAAAAATTTATTTCAGATAATTATAAGAGTTAAGCTTGCAAGTTACGGATTTATTGATAATGTGACCTTGTCTCAGAAATTCTTTGTTCTGTATAAACTTTGCGAGGAGCAGCTCACTAAGCAGGTAGTGTTATGTGTTCCTTTCCTCTTCAGATTTACACAGTAGAACCCCTTAGGTTTTGGTTTTTGAAGCATCACTTCTTGTACTTTTTACAAAAAAATGAAGTAGTTTTAAATATAATTCAAACAAGTATCTGTAAAATTTTGAACAAATAATCATGTTAATTAGTGTATGTGTACTCACACATTTATTTTTTTTGTAAAGAATTATAGTTTGTTTTTCAGAGTGCATGAGTTTCTTTGCCTAAACATGGCAGCCAGGTAAAAATTAACCCGGTGATGTAATTTTTCTCTAAAAGGTATCTAGGCCTAGAGAAAGTAGTTGGAAATTGGAAACCACAGGAGGAACATCTCAAATTTGATTGCACTTCTTCCCATAGCACTGCTTCCATCTGGATTTAAGCTGCCTTAGTTGGAAAGACCCAGTTTGGAATGGATCTGTTAGTTTTTTAGAACCCTGCTATAGAGAACTACAAAATAATTGCTATACAGCATTAGAAATGGTGAATTAAATTTAAATTAGAAAAGATAAACCTTATGTTCCTCCACAGCCTTTTCTGCAAATAGCTTTATTGTCCTTTGTTTATTGTAATAGAATAGCATCTGAACAGCAGCAACAATTCCTATTTTAGCTGCCTTTTCCATGCAGGACAACTATACTAAACAACATGTGAGGTTTGATATACTAATGAAATTAAGCTAGAGAATGTATTATTGATGCATAGTCCTTTTTCCACTACCTAGGTCCATTATGACTTCGGTCTGAGGAATATCCTTTCAGTACTGAGGACTCTGGGATCACAAAAGAGGGCCAGGCCAGATGAAAGTGAATTAAGTATTGTTATGAGAGGGCTAAGAGATATGAATCTTTCTAAATTGGTAAGGTTCTAATTTACTGATTTAGTACCATATGGAATCAAGTCTATTAGAAATTACTTTCTAATCTTTGTAGATGATTAGAAAAAAATCTTAAACATCCTTTTGTTTAACAAATGAAACATGATTATCATTGTGAGTGCTCTGGATGCAAAGTCTTAAGTAGGTTAGCAGGGGCTTGGGTGAGGGTGTGACATTTTAGGTACTGACTTTTGTACAGACTGTCTACTGTACCATAAGCAAACAGAATAATTGGAGTATCCAATGAATTAGACTTTTAAAGATTTATTTACTGATAGGCTGTTCTTTCCAAAATATGCTGCATTTCACAAATCAATTTTACAAATAGATTTCAGTGTCTGCTCAGTTGGAAATTTCACTGAGTTTTGAATTTATTTCTTGTACGGCATTGGATGACAATTTCAAAGTACTATTTCTGTAGTGATCTGTTTGCTGGCTGTGTTTATGAACCTAATCATCTGTATTTAGAAAACATATTCCTACTCTTAAATATTTTAAAATAGAGATTAATTTTGGTTTGATTTCTTTGGATCACCATGATATAAGCACTTAATAACTTTTCATTTCAGATAGATGAAGATGAGCCTTTGTTTCTCAGTCTTATCAATGATCTCTTTCCGGGATTACAATTGGATAGTAATACCTATGCTGAGCTTCAGGCTGCAGTAGAAAATCAGGTTGAAAAGGCCGGATTGGTTAACCACCCACCGTGGAATCTTAAGCTTGTTCAGGTAAAACTTTTTTCCAAAATATTTTTAAGAAACAGGAGTCAGGACACAATGTTAGTTGTTAAAGCACTGTCCCACTCAAGGATCTGTGCTTCTAATATGGGAAAACTCAAAAGGTTGTCTTTACACCACACTAAGGAAGACCAATCCAAGGGACTTATGTTTTTATGTTTTTAAGTTATCCAAAAGAAGAAGAAATGCATGCATTGATTACATACTATACATATGAATACATATTACATGAATACATACTATTAAGCCAGGCTTTCCCATATATGGTGGTGCATCTGTGTTACCTGAATGAAGCAACAAGGCACCTCCATGCATCTCTAACATGAGTTTGTTAGAATAGAGTGGGGACAGAAAGGCACGAGAAGGATTGGAGGCATTTTGAAAGCCAAAGCAGTAAATAGTGATAAGAAACCAAACGTCTAGCTTAAAACCCAAAACTGACATGTGATTTGTTGAATGAGATCAAAAGATACAATATTCTACCAAGTGCAACTTTCGGCCTTGCTTCATAGCAACTAAAATATCATGTTTCTGTCACCAAGCCAGAGGTATATTTATGGGTTGGCTCAGACTACACCTAATTTACAGAATACACTCTGCAGACTGGATCCATATTGCCCTTCTCAAAGTTTCACATTGATGACCAGCAGAATTTTTGCATGGGAGAAAATACTTTTGACCATTCTGCTTAAAGTCATGTTTTATTCATGGTTTAGTATTTCTGGTTGCCAGACTGGTCATAGGAAGATGGTTTGTGCCTTAGCAAATTCCATCTTCCACTGGGAATAAGAAGTTTGAAATTGTCAAGTTAGTAGTGGACTTGTTATTAGTTTAGATTTGTGGTGCCTGTAGGTTTTCCTCTTGGACTGGTACAAGTCTTTATTCAATTTGCAGAGGAAGCAGCTATATATGCTTCTCCTTACAAGGTTCTGTCATCCACAAGAACTAATATTAAAAGAGAAGTAGAAAAATCAATAAAGTTTTCTCCTTAGCTTAAACAATTCTGCAGTCCTGCAGGAAGAGTGGTTCCTATGTTTATTTCATAAACTCAGGTATTTTAGCACTGTACTGGTTAGTCATTTGTCCATTGCATTAATGCACTGCTACTATTCATTTTTTCCCTTTTGACTAATACAGAAAATCCTTTTTAAAATCTGTTTAAATTAGTTTCAGTTGCTTTGAAAAGTTTAGGTATGATTTAGTTCTGTAAACTGTTTTATAGTAAACTTGCTCAGTACATACAAGATCAATTTGATCAATTATGTACTTATTCCACAAAATTTATTCTGGTTTCAGTTCTGATCACATAATTTGAATGTCTAACACGTTTATATTCATATGTATTAAATGCAAGGAAAAATCTTCCAAAAGCATATATTTCTTAAAATGTTTTGATTTTTTAATAGTTTTATGAAACTTCTCTGGTACGTCATGGGTTGATGATACTTGGACCTAGTGGATCTGGAAAAACATCGGTCATAACTATATTAATGAGATCACTGACAGAATGTGGTCAACCTCACAGAGAAATGCGTATGAATCCCAAAGCTATTACTGCTCCTCAAATGTTTGGAAAACTAGATGCTGCAACTAATGATTGGACAGATGGAATCTTCTCTACTCTGTGGAGGAAAACACTGAAAGCTAAAAAAGGTATGCAAATACTTTGTGTATTTGTAGTGTAAAACTCTGTCTTGAATGGTAGAAGAAAAAAGCATCTTGAATTTGCAAATGTGTTGAATTTCCCACTTGAGAAAAAATTAGAGTACATAGATGATTACATTTCACTTCTCAAGAAAGGTCAGCTGTTTAAAAGTACAATCTCAGAAGTATATCTACATTAAAAAAATCTTATTTTCCTAGCCACTTCAGTTCTACAGTGAAGATGTGTTAAGCAAGAAGGTACATTCAAGAAAGGGAATTCTTCTAGGCAACCTTCCTAGAAGGAGTCTCTTCTTAAAGTTGAATTTTCAATATTGGAAATGTCTATATTTTATCAGTTGAAAATTCTCTGTATTCAAAACGAAGCCAGAATTTTAACATTTGATTGCCAAAATGTAGGCATTTACATCTGTATGTTTCAAAATAAAAGAAAACCAATTTTTAGAATTGATGACTGATAGTACTTTCATTAACTTCAATGGGATTTGTAAATATTCAATGCCTTTTGTTTAATTGCATAAAGAATCATTATTTTAGGAACAAAACACTGAATTCCCCGTTTCCCTCCCTCCCCCTGTGCTGCCTTTGGAGTAGGGTGCAGTTGGAGGAAGGAGGAAGTTAGACTAGGTTAGGAAAGAAGAATATGAGTGTGAAGAAACAACAGGGGTGGGGAAAGATGTTTTAGGTTTTTGTCTTTGTTCCTCATTATCCAAGTTTATGTTAATTTTCCCAAAGTGAAGACTGTTTTACCTGTGACTGTACTTGGTAATATCCCTGTCTTTACCACAAATTTTAAGCATTTTCATCTTATTTTCTCCCTCTGTACCATTGAGCAGGGAGAGGGAGAGTGGCATGGTATCTGTTTGGGACTCAGGGCAATTTCACTACAGATTTTTAATGTTATGAAGATATACTTGTGTCCTCATTTGGTAATTTTGTTTCAAAAATAGTTCCTTAACTCAATATGCAATTTATACAGAAATAAGCATCTTTTGTCACTTTCTTGCTCTTTCAACATGGTGATATTGAACTATGTATGTCTTTTTCCAGGTGAAAATGTGTTTCTGGTTTTAGATGGTCCTGTAGATGCAATCTGGATTGAGAATCTGAATTCAGTTTTGGATGATAACAAGACCCTCACTCTAGCAAATGGAGATCGAATTCCTATGTCTCCTACATGTAAACTGTTATTTGAGGTCCACAACATTGAGAATGCCTCTCCAGCAACAGTTTCTCGAATGGGTATGGTCTACATCAGTTCTTCTGCCCTCAGCTGGAGACCAATATTGCAAGTAAGGTTTAATACTACTGGCTACTCCTAACTACCTTGTTGTATGTTATATACAGAAAAATATTGTGGATGTTTTTCAGGCATGGCTGAAAAAACGTTCTTCTGAAGAAGCTGAAGTTTTACAAAGTTTATATGACAGAATCTTTGAACCAGCATATACATATATGAAGCTAAATCTTAATCCAAAAATGGAGCTTCTGGAATGTAACTACATTATGCAGGTAAAACAGATACTGTGTAAGTCTATATTAATTGACTGACTAAGCCTGCAGAAATAGCAAAGAGAATACTTGATGACACTAAAAAAATAATTTTCAAGGATTGTTTTCTCAGAGTAAACCTCAAATCCAATAGCTGTTTCTTAGGCAATATAAGGGTAATTTTTAGAAATAAAAAATTATTATTTATTATTATTTATTCATGTGTAGGTTATTCTGTTGACTGGAATTTGCAGTCTTTAAGTTTTCAGAAGCATACATTCAATACGTTAGTGATCTTGTTCCATTTAATACCAAACAAATTATGGTACAGATCAATCTAACCTTACTGATAGTGTCAGCAGAGAGAGTGAAGAATAATTCTAATTATTTTTTATCTCCAGATGTAACACTGTCATTCTGTCAGTCAGCCCTTGCATGGTCAATGTAGTAATTTGTGCCTGTCCCTTCCTATCAATTGGTATTTTACCTTGAGTGGAGTCCAAATTTTATCAGTGATTTTATATTTATTCATTTATTTATTTATTTATTTATTTATTTAAAAAAAAAGAAAAGAAAATGCATTTGCCATATTTTGACAGGAAATGTGTGATTGCAATATCAG
>JANHGL010026152.1:50554-60609 GCA_024611195.1 Ceyx melanurus | reverse complement strand
TAATATTTATTTATTTATTTGTTTATTTATTTATTTATTTATTTATTTATTTATTTATTTTAAAAAAGAAAATGCATTTGCCATATTTTGACAGGAAATGTGTGATTGGAATATCAGGAAGGACAGAGGCTACCACTAGCCCTGAGGTACCTTTACTGGGACCAGTGCTGTTCAAAATATTTGTAAACAACTTTGAAAAGTTTTAGGCAAAGAAGTTTACTTATGATACTAAATTATTCAGGGTAGTAAGGACAAAACAGCTAACCGTGAAGAACTGTAGACAGACATTATGAGACTGAATAAGTAGGTAATAAAATGGCAAATGAAATTCAGAGAAGATAAGCATGAAGGGTTTCACACAAGGAAAAAACAAATTATTCAATACCATGAATAACAAACCTATGGAATGTTTTGCCAGAGTCTTATAGATGATAAAGGTTTATTTAGGTCTTGGTATTTTCAGAGTGGAAAAATCCATAGAAGTTTACTAAATTCAGAAAAAATGTATTTGCTTAAGAAAACCCTAAGCTAAGCAGGCTACCAGCAGGAATTTTCACCCCCAGTACTACCAGAAGGAAAGATAATTTTTTCTTTGCTTTTACTTTTCTCTAAATTTCCAGTTTTGGCCACAATTGTAGATGAGATGCTGGGAAAGACCATTTTCATCTGATTTCTGTCAACCATTTGTGGGTTTTTTTGTTAGTTTGATTCTTTTTCTGTTTTCTTTCTTCAGACACTTGTTACATAATATTGTTAAAACCCAGAACATCATTAGCTGATTGAAAAATTGTCTTCAATTTGTAAAATGACACTTTTTGACACAATGTGCTTGACACTCCCTCAAATAGAATGGGAACATGTGTTGTATTCTCTGAGAGAGTTAAACATTTGATTACATAAACATTTGATTCCATGAGAAACTTCACAGAAGTATAGATGGCAATTTATTAGATTTCTTAAATCTGAAATCTAGTTCCTTATAAACAGAGTGAAGCAATAACAAAATAGGATGTTTTAATTATGTTTTTTTGTTGTTGTTGTTTTGGTTTGGTTTTTTGGGTTTTTTTTTTTGTTTTTTTTTAACAGAAACCGGAACTTAATGTGATACATGCATTAATTGACTGTAATTGAGATAAATGCATTAGACAGATGCTGAAAATTCTTCTATGCTCAGAGATGGAAAGAGATGGATAGGCTCTCCCTACTATTGGAGTTCTGAATATCCTATTAGATATTATAAAAACCCTTAAAAAGATACTCTGTTAACCATGCTCTTAAATAACATTTATTACTTAAAAGGATAGTTGTTTTTCAAATGGCTTAATTATTTTTTTTAATTCTACCCAGTTTTATATAGTGTCTTTAATGAGTTTGTAAGCATGAACTTTATGCTATTCTTTGGTAACCTGCATTGTTTTTCAAATTATTATTTAAATTTTAATACATTTAAGTAATGAATGTGCATATATGTATAAAAAGTGATTTTGTAATATTTTATTAATGCATGCAATTTTAAAATATTTTCAGTCTATTAATCTTCTGGAGGGCTTGATCCCATCAAAAGAAGAAGGTGGTTTATCATCTATATATCATCTGCATAAATTGTGCTCCTTTGCAATAATGTGGAGTTTAGGTGCCCTTTTGGAGTTGGACAGTAGAGATAAACTTGAAGCTTTCATTAGAGCTCATGATAAACAATTAGACTTACCAGAAATCGCCCGTGGCAGCAGTCAAACGATGTATGAGTTTTATGTTACTGATTATGGTAAGAAAAAGAAGAAACATTCTTTTTTTGTACTATCATCTTTAAACTGAGTATAGCTTCTTTGAAATGTAAAATTACTCCTTTAGTCCTTACACAGGCATATAAGTGCAGATCTTTGATGACAGTATAGTAGTAATACAGATTCTGTATGCAGTTAATCTGTGAAGGTGAGAAGTCAGAAACAAGGTATAGCTTGATTATTGGTAACTTTTTAAAAATTTAGTTAATTTTTACTTTAATTCTTACAGATATATTTTCTAATAACATAACTGCGCTACAATTTTTAGAAAATTTATGTTTAGTCTGGTTTATTCTAAATTAATATTAGTTTTCTATTTCATTTCCTCATAACTAGTATTGTTTGTTAAAAAATACAACCAGATTTTAATTCTACTTAATAATTATTATTTATTAATGTCTGAATAGTGTGATATTTTCCACAACATGTTTATACTTTAAATAACACACATACAAGCAGTTTCACAGAGAACTTACTGCTCTTGCAGAGTATATTCTCATACAAATACATCTATTTCTCTTGTGTCCAGATTCTGATTATTTTTTTTTCCCCAGTACTGTTGATTTAGCATGCAGATATGTAATCCATATTCACACATTCTGTAATTTTTCACCAGCTCCTTTGGGATTTTTAATTAGACTATCTATAAAAATTATATATATAAAGCTATATATAAAATATGTATAAAGCTATATATAAATTTAAGAAGTATGTACATATGACGTAGGTATCATGACTAAGTATGTCCTTTTATATATGTCTTCTAGCTAGACTTGAGAAAAGTCCCTTTTCATACTTTATTGTACTTATAACTTCTAGGAGGCTGGGGTTTTTTTGGTGGTTTTGTTTTTGGGTTTGTTTTGTTTTTTTAGCTAACAAAATATTGAACAGGATCAAAAATGTGAGATATTGTCCTCTTTTTTTTTTTTTTTTTTTTTTTTTTTTTAACCATTTCAGGTGACTGGGAGCACTGGAGTAAGAGAGTCCAGGAATACATTTATCCAACAGATAGAGTCCCAGACTATGCATCTATTCTAGTTCCGAATGTTGACAATGTCAGAACTCAGTTTTTAATAAACACAATTGCAAAACAACAAAAAGTAAGTACAGGAATACTTATTAACTATATGCCTACTATATGAAATAAATAGAAACCTACTTATAAAATAACTGGAAGTTGTATTTGGGAGTTGTTTGTATATTCTGTCTCTAGTCATTGCTTGTTATGTGCATTGTTATTTACATATTGCTCTATTTTTATTTTTGTAACATGAATCCTCTCTACTTATTTCTGTGCACAGACAAAACATTTAAAATATCCCTTTTTATAAAATACTTTTTAGTCCTAAAAGTTTTCTCAAATACAAAACTTTGTTCTTTGTCTGTATACTATATTAATTTTTTTTAATTTGTGATTTAATAGGGAAATATGGAAAATTAAGTTCATAAATATACAGTTCACTAAAACCTGACACTCTTAGCCTTTTTTTGTTTGTTTGTTTGTTTGGTTTGTTGTTTTTTTTTTCATTAGGAAAGATGTAGTTAATATCAGTAGCCACAACTATAGAAAAGAACACACCTCATACAGCTTTAATGAATGAGGACCAATCTGGTGTCATGGCTTTTGACTCAGGCCACATTAAACAATAGTTATTAAAACATATATAGGCCTATTTTCAAACAGAGTAAGATCAGAGAAATACATATATTGCTTTAGCACAATGTGCTTAAAACCCCAGCAGCTTCCTTTGGAAATCAATGTCAGCTTGTGAACTACAGGTCAATGGACTCCCTTCTTCAAGCTTGAGACAGTAATAGAAATACCATGAGTGAATGAGCCAGTGCTGGAACCTATATTTTTCTGTAAAAATCTGAGATTTAGACAGAAAACCTGTTGATTGGGTGTGATGAAACTGTTCCAGAGGCCATAATATATCTGTGCATTTGATGTATCTGACACAAATTATCAAAACTTGCAGAGCCTTTGTAGTTGGAAACAAATATTTAATCCTTGTACATTAATGCCTCAGGAGATACGGGGTGTATGAACAGTACAGTCTTTGGCCCATCAGTGCAGTAGAAATAAGAAACATTTAAGTCTTCTAAAATGAGTCTCTGAAGCCTGCCATTTTCCACAATTCAATATTTTTGTAGTGTAAGGTTTATAACTTCCTGTCTTTAGTTGAAAGGTTTCAGCATTCAGTGTGCAATGGGACTTGCTTTTCTTTCTCTAAAAATAGCTCTGTTATGTGTATTTAATTATAAGCTTTGATACTACTTATGTGATTTAAATACCTGTTACAGGCGGTTTTGCTCATAGGAGAACAGGGGACTGCAAAGACAGTAATGATTAAGTCATATGTGAAGAAATATGACCCAGAAGTGCATTTGTCAAAATGTCTAAATTTTTCTTCTGCCACAGAACCATCTATGTTTCAGGTAAAAATACAGATTTTTAAGCAATTTGTGAATATAATTTCCTTGCTAAGTATTTAAAAGTGCATTTAGTTCTGATGATACAAGAAGTGGTCTAAAGGGTTGTTTTCCTCTAAATGACTTAAACATTTAAGAAAATTCCATATCATTAATTTTTGCAGATCAGAATAAAATATAGTCGTTCAAATAGGGATACATAAATTCATATTTGAAAGCACCTTTTTAAAGAAACTAGTGTAAATGTTATTAGGAAAATGGTGTGAAGTCAAAACTTGGACATCTCTTTTTTTCTAGATTCCAAACTCTCAGAGTATCTGTTGAGTTTTTCTGTTATGCATAAGACCTCTGGCTATGGTTTATATCAAACTGTGAGACAGAATAAGGCAGGTATCCTTTCATACAAGCAAGATTAATTGAAGTCAGTATCACTGTTTCTAAGTCATTTAGTTAGTGTATTATGAGTTCCTAGAACATTACTGTCTTGAAAACAAAACCCAGACTTCCTTATTTCTGGAAGAGTCTGTGAAAGGATCTTTTTGTGTATTGTCTCTGGTTCAGTACTGTAGTACCTCAGAAGATAAACTCTTTTCAGTAGCTACTTGAATACATAGCTCCCTCTACTAATTTCCAAGAGAGAGATGTAGAAAAAAAAAAAGTTGAAATGTGCCTAAATATTTGAAAAAGCCACACTCAGAATATATCTTTTAAAATTTTGAGTTGTCATTCTGAGGACATTTAAAAGATTAGGTGATTTTTGGATGTGTTACAAAGTTCTTGATTTCTTATGTAATCCCCTTCTCTTAGTAGTTTTGCTTTTTCACCTAAATCACACATCTCCAAAATGACATGTTATTGCTAACAATGTTAAAAATATGTGTTTATTTAGGCACACATATACTTTCTGTTGTGTAAAATGAGACAGAAACATTGGACAAAACTTGTATCTCTTTTCAGTTTCAAAAATGCTATTAATACTTTTATATTAATGACAGTACATGCCACATTACTCATATAGGATGATATGTATGTTTGTAAAAATGAAAAATTATTTGTACAATGAAACATTTTCCACCCTCTTGTAAGGTGTTTTTCTGCCATTGTTTATGTTTCAATTATCTTTATAGAATGCTTGTAGGGGTGTAGAACTTTGGAGATATATTTCAATTACATATCAACATCTTGCATATTTTACATCCTGCTTCTTACTTAGCTCAAAATTCAGTCTTTAAAGATTATTGCCATCAAAAGGTTAAAATACTGCATTACTTAGCTTACAAGGCATCTGAGAAATCATTGTAGAAATAAGTTGCCTCTTTATGGTCATCAGTTGTAGTGCAAATATAAAACAATTGATCTTAGCTAGGAGAGATCCAAAGCAATCATAATTTTCAGACAGTGCACAACAAACTCCCTGAAATGATATTTCATTCCTCTCCAGAGCTACTTTTTGGAAGGGAGAGTCTTAAATGCCTTTCTAAATAAGTCCAATATCTATAAAATTTTTTATGTAGATAATGAAAACACCATTTCTGCTTGTTGATATATGTACTTATCTTGCTCATAGTTAATACAATTTTGATTAACCCTTCATTTCTCAAAATGTGTGTGCCATCTCTTACTGATTTGAGAAACAAGAGAAAAACAGAAGATATACAACAGAATTCACAACATGTCATCTGTTAATTCTCTTCCCTCTTAGTAGTTTATTTTGCATTAATCTTGATATATTTGAAGACTGAAATACAATTATAAGAAGATTTAATATTTCATGCAGACATAATGTGACATACTAAAATTGTCATTTTAGTTTGGTGATTTCATGATAATAATTTACTTCAGTGCTGATAATTAAATAATTTCCATGTTTTAAAACTTTATTAAAACTTCTCTGGTAGCCAGAAGTGGGTTGCAGGATGTAGTTCTAAGGCCAGGGAATTTCATAGGAATGAGTGTGATGAACACGAGAATGGGGTTCCTTAATGATGAATCAAAGGTGAAACTACTAACAAAAAAACACTGAATAAATGCTGTAGCAGAAAGTAGTAACAAATTTTTTTTTCACAATACATTTTAAATACTGCTTTAGAGGCAAATATGAACTTGCTTTAATTTTTAGAGGACAATAGAGAGTTATGTAGACAAACGCATTGGAAGCACCTATGGACCTCCTGGAGGCAGAAAAATGACTGTTTTTATTGATGACATCAATATGCCATTTATCAATGAATGGGGAGATCAGGTAAACTCTTCTTTTAACAACTAATGGCCTATTCTCAAATTGGTTTGGTTTTTTTTAATATACATGGGAATCAGTGGGCTTCCTTAGTATTTTAATTAACTGTTAATTTTTGCAAATGCTTTCTGTCATGTCATGTCAGACGCTCTCTTTTAACTCCCCTCCCTCCCCAAAAGGAAGAGAAAAAAAAGGAAATGAGGGAGAGAGACTTAATGATTAGAAAAGGAAACGAAAACAATTTTAATAAAAGTTAAAATAATAATCATGAAATATATACAAATATGTACAAAACCAGTACTGAACCCAACCCTCCTGATGGTAATTACTTCACCATCACTGACGCTGTGGAGTTGTCACAGGGAGAGTCCCAGATTGGGCCCCATAGCAGCTGGGAGCTGTGCTCAGGAGCTGGATTCTGGCACTGGGTTCGAAGGCATAAAAATTTTTGGCTTTCAATGAGCTCAACTAGTTTGAATGGTCAGGTTCTCTTAGGCCTGTGAGGGTCACACTTTGGGTTAAGGCTGCATATAGCATTGAGCTGGTTTGTTAACAGTTTGGGTTGTAGGTCTGTCATGTTTGGGAACATATATTTAAGTGTCAGTATGGATATGTGTGTCTATGTACATTTCATAGTAATAATTTTAGTTAATTGTCTTGACTTTGCTTAGCTAAAAGGAATACAAACATTTTATTGATGTTATATGGTGGTATAGTTATGAAAAAAATTCCAAATGAGTTTAAAGTGAAAGCTTTTTTCTAGGGATTAGTAGCAGAATTGTAAGAGATTAAATTATTAGGTTACTTTTTTTTTTTTTTTCTGGTTTGAATTTCTAATTTGTACAAGTTACATAAACTTACAGATAACAAATGAAATAGTTCGTCAGATGATGGAAATGAAAGGAATGTACAGCTTGGATAAACCTGGAGACTTCACTACAATTGTAGATGTACAACTAATAGCAGCAATGATACATCCTGGAGGAGGCCGTAATGATATTCCCCAGCGATTAAAAAGACAGTTCTGTGTGTTTAATTGTACATTGCCATCCAATGTATCCATCGACAAAATTTTTGGTACTTCTTTCTCTTGTTTTAGTCTGTTTTTTTTCTCGTAACTGACTTAAACTGTGTAAAAGTATGTTCTCTTATTTTTGTCATGCAAATTCAAAGTACTTCCAGTTAAACAACTGGAAGTCAAAAATACTGCTGTGAAAGATAAATTACCCCCTTTAAATGCTTGTCTTTCAATTTATTTCGACAAACAAAATAATAATAAAGTAATGGCATTTCCTGGAAGAATAAGCCCTCTGTTACTAAAGTTCTCAATTTTGTTAACTTTGTCAATATATCATATAGTTCCATCCTACAAGCTGAGATTAATTGTATATTGTATTTTATCTTCTCAGGTATTATTGGCTGTGGATATTTTCATTCCTGTAGAAATTTTAAGCCTGAAGTATGTGATATGGTGAAAAAATTGATCCCAACAGGCAGAATATTGTGGCAGTGGACAAAGGTACAAATTATAGTGAACATTTTGTCATAAGGAGTTTGACCAAATTGTCTCCTAGTGTAATTTATGCACATGTTCCTTAAGAACATATCCACAGCAAGAGAAAAACAGGAGAAATACGGGCTAAAAATGTTTTGGAGATACAATCTGCAAAACATCATATTTCAATATACGAGACAGATTAATGGATATATCAGTCTATTAATTCCTATAGTTTTATTCATTACACAAAGCTTTGATCACTATAGCTACGGAACATGGAGTTAAATTATTTATAAATTATATTTTTTTATTTATATAGCCCAAAGCAACATGTGAAATAATTACATGTAATAAGAGTTGGAGTGCTAGTGCTAGAAGCATCTAGAACATCCAAACAAATGAGGTTTTTTTTATGTCTTCTTAGGAAGTCTGCCCCACAGTATTATCTGTGAAAATTAGTAGCTTTGTTATTTTTATATTTTATATATTATTCATTATATGTTTATAATTTAAGGTCTTTCTGATTCCTTCTAATAGTTACTGATTTTTAATAATAACAATACTTTTCTTTAGACAAAGATGCTGCCAACACCATCTAAATTCCACTATATCTTCAACCTTCGAGATCTTTCTAGAATTTGGCAAGGAATGTTAACTATAAAAGCCGAAGAATGCAACAACAGCAAAGTCCTTCTAACTCTTTTTAAACATGAGTGTACCAGGGTAATTGCTGACAGGTATAATAACTATAGCATTTTATATTTAGTAGGTTTAGACATTCATTTAATTTGTGCTCATACATCTGTAAAACTTATTAATATGACAAACCTTATTAGGCCAGTATGAAAAATTTTGTCTTACTTTACATGCAGTCTGCATTGAAGTGTTATCCCCAAAACTGTCACGCTATTCAATTACTTACAAATTAGCCCAGTAATTGAATGGACAACTCCAAAATATAGGCAGCTTCCTTGTTCTAATCTACATTTTTTTTCACCTGTCTTTGTCTACACTCATCTAATTCCTCTGTAAAAAAAAAAAAAAGGGAATTGTTGTCTTTCTTAAATTTATACAGAAAGAATAATTAAAAACTGCTTTGATATCCTCACAGAAAAAACATCTCATACCTATGATTAAAATAATGGCCCATCTCCTCTAAAACCCCTATAAAATGTTCATAAAACAGATGCAGTTGTGAACTCTGTGTGTTAAACATTCAGTATTATTTTTGTGTTTGCAGTGTTTCAATTTCTTCTGAAATTATACATGTAGTACTGTAAGTGCTGGTAAAAACTTGATATATACCCACCACTATTGTGGATTTTTCACTAATTACTTATGTCCCGAGTAAGGGCCTTCATAATTTTAATAAAATTAATGCTTTATAATTTACTTTATAAAACTATCACAAAGTTATAGGTATAAAAAAAATGTTTTGCCATGGACACAAGAGGTCACATTAAATTGATTTTGCTTTTGATTAGACATAAAGACTTTGAAATGGCAGGTGCTTAGAAGTTATCTGCCATGACATATTTATTTCTACATTCAATGTAGCTGCAGAAGTCTAAAATGAAATTTATCTGTTTTAAGATGCCAACTACATAAATGCATTTTGGTGCAGATTATTTGACATGACAGAAGGCAAGATATATATGTACATAATCATTGCATTTTATTTAAATACAGTCAGTCTTGTCAACATAAAGGGAAGAGCAGGAGTGTAAAAGAACTATAAAGAATTCTATCTCTATTTTCAGAAGATAAGAGGGACAAAATTAAATCCTCCTAAGTATACACTGATGTGTGGACTTTAGAATGTACATTAAAGTTGAAATACGTGTTGAAGCTGAAACAAGACACATAAAACATAGATTTATTACATATTAACAAAATTGGTGGATGAAATAACTGCCCTGAATTTCAGGTACATGTTAGAAACAGTTCCAAACAAAATATAGACCACTGTCAAAAAGATTTATTTATTTTTTTTTTACCATCCTTACCTCTATCTCCTAGAATCCCTTTTCTCAATGTCATCCAATGACAGGACAAGAGGCAATGGGTGCAAGCTGGAGCACAAGAGGTTTAGGGTCAACACAAG
>JANHGL010026152.1:40358-50454 GCA_024611195.1 Ceyx melanurus | reverse complement strand
GGGTTGGTTTTTTTTAATTATACTGTTTTATGATGTTTAGATTTATTACTCCTGAAGATAATGCCTGGTTTGATAAAACTTTTACTAAAGCAATTGCGGAAAACGTGGATGCAGACTTAGCAGAAGGACTCCAAGCTGAACCATATTTTGTAGATTTTTTACGAGAGATGCCTGAACCAACTGGGGATGAACCAGAAGACTTTGTGTTTGAAGCACCAAAAATTTATGAGGAGGTATTTCATTTTACACTTAAAACACTAGGCTTTTTTTTCCCAATTAATTATTAAATATGTTACATTGCTAAACTTACATCATATGGAAAGTTTTGTTGAATACCTATCACATTTTTTTTGGAAGATATATGTAGATTTTTGTAGTTAATATACAATAAATCATTTTAGTGGTGTTAAAGTTAATAATGCCATATACATGTAGTTTATTGATTTGTTCTCTTTGCCTCTATTTTTTTTCCCTCACCATTAGCAAAAATATTCTGCTTAAACACAACTACAGCACTACAGTGAATTAACAAGATAATCCCCTTATAAGTGGCAAATATATGAACTCAAATTTGTGTAAAAATATTAGTGCAGTTTTAAATTCTGAAGGACCACACTAGTATTCTGACTGATTTGTTTGAGTTTGGTTTTGTTTATTTATTTGTTTGTTTGTTTGTTTTTCAGATTCCAAGCTTTGAATTTCTTTGTGAAAGGCTGCAAATGTATCAGAGACAATACAATGAATGTATCAGAGGATCATTTCTTGATTTGGTGTTTTTTAAGGATGCAATGACACATATTATTAAGGTTTGGGGTTTGTTACTTTTTTATTAGCTTAGCTGTTGCAACAGTGCTCCTGATCTGGGTAAGCTATGCTTAGAGGGCACATTCTGAAAACCATCTTCCCCAAACCTACTTGCTATCTTTGCCTAGTCATTCAAAAACTAGGACAGAGCTACAGTCATTTTACCTCTTTGCATGTTTTGTAAGAAATACCTTATTTTATGCATCTGTTTAAGTTTCTAGGTATACAGAGGTATGAAGATTTTCCTAACTGAGGTCATAAGAGAGGCACCTTTTATATATATATATATATATATATAAAATAATCTAAAATCATTAAGAGTTAAGAGAACATTTGAAAATTATCTGTACCTGAAAAGTGACCAAAATCAACAGAAGGTAGAATCTGATTGTATGAGACATATAAAAAGAAATACAAATCAGGGATGTAGTAGAATCTGTGTAGAGTATAGAAAAGTCCTAGTTTACAATGTTAAACCCCTATTCAGAAAGAAATATAGAAGGATAGAATTAATCCAAAGTCAGAATCCAATTAATAGTGGGGAGGGTCAGGGTGGAAAGGCTAAGCATGAGATTTGTTTGAAGCACTGTGCCTCAGCTTTAAGAAGTTGTTTTAGTTTTCTCAGGAGTTACTTTATGATCTGTTTACTGAAAGACACTTAGAAGACACAATAAAACCAAAAGAGTAGATGTTTCATTCACCTCTAGTTGACATCAAATGAAGTAAATTATTTTCTTTGCATTTAAACACAAGAAAATAATTGTAAACACGCAGCTTAATATATTAGATTAATTCCAGGAGGCCTTGAAACTCTGTATGCTACTTCATTTCCATTGGCAAGTTTTTACAAGAATATCTCAGATATGCTATTAGGTAATTGAAAGGAGCCCTGCTGTCACTATGTGACAATAAATTTAGTCATCCTCATAATTTCACATTTAGTCTTCTACTTTAATATAGTTAACTGCATAGGCTCAGAGGAAGCTGTGCATAAAACCAACATTTCTTGGAAAAAAATAATGAGTGGAATTCAAATGCTTGAGATATATATATATGCAAATCTTTTCCACTTTGTATATAATTTACATGAGGAGCAAAGCAAAATGTATCATCTTAAATGTAATACCTTAAATGTAAAATAGGCGTGAAATATTTTTTATGTATTTAAATCCAATATTCTTATGTGTGGTTTTTTCATTAGCTAAACAAAATTTCTAAAGAATATAGAAGTGTTCAAGATAAAAATTTTCCTGCAAGGGTCCTTTTAATAATATTTACATTGTAATCTATTAAATAAAGTGCAGCGTATAACAGTTTAAAACTTTGCTAATTAATGTTATAATATCAATTTATTAACAAGCTCTTCTTCCTTTTTTTATTAATTTTGTTCCTATACAGATTTCCCGGATAATTCGGACAGCATATGGAAATGCTTTACTTGTTGGTGTTGGTGGTTCTGGAAAACAAAGTCTTTCGAGGCTGGCCTCCTATATTGCTGGCTATAAAATATTTCAGATCACTTTAAGCAGGTAAGAAATGCAAGAAATATATAAATCAAATGTATTCTATTTCTTTCTCTTTACACAGTCACAACCATCTGTTTGCAACGGCATTTCTTTTTAACTTATATTTTGTCACCATTTACAAATGTGGAAGACAAATTCTGATTTGGTTTGTATATAACATGGAATGGTTTGATCTGAAAAAGCTGGGCTGTGTTAGCTATTCATGAGCAAAAATATGTATGTTTATAAAGGATATTTACACTATAATCTATAAAAACACCTAAAAATAGCAGTATTCTGACAAGTAACATATCTTATTCTTCCTAGATCCTATAATATAAACAATCTCTCAGATGATTTAAAATTTTTGTATAGAACAGCTGGAGTAGAAGGACAAGGCATCACTTTTATTTTCACTGATAATGAAATAAAAGAGGAGTCATTTTTGGAATATGTAAATAATCTACTGTCTTCAGGAGAGGTAAGAGTTTCAGCACGACAGGCAATGTATGCTGAGAAAGCAGGAAATTGAGCAGGAAACTGCAGAATTTCTTCTCACTGGTTTATTTTTATTTATTTTGATAAGAAATTGTAGAATCAATACAGATTAACTAAAATATCTCAGCTTGTAAAATAAATGTAAGCCACTAAAAGATTATGGAATCAATGTAAGCCAGGAAAAGATAAGGAGCTGTGATGAGTAATTCAGTAGTGTTTCTCAAATGAGGATTCACTGGACAGTCAAGATCTGTACTTTTCCTGAGTTAGACCTCCTACTTTTAATGGAATTACATGTCTAGATCAGGGAGAAATTTGGTTTTTAATCTACTAGATTGTATATATCAGAGACGAATATATAAACAGACAAATACTTATAAAGTATAATAATTACACCCTTATAATTTATTTTCATATCAATTTTAATTTTATAAAAAGATTTCTAATTTATTTGCTCGGGACGAATTGGATGAAATCACCCAAGGATTAATACCTGTGATGAAAAAACAGATGCCCTCGTGTCCTCCTACCTTTGATAATCTTTATGAATATTTTTTAACTCGGGCAAAGAAGAACCTGCATGTTATTCTCTGCTTTTCTCCTGTAAGTTCTTGCTTTGTATCTGTCTTCATTACTTATTCAAGGTTTATACTTTTAAGGAGATTTAAAGACACATAAGAAGATTACTGAAGTCTGTTTATAATTGCTAAGATAATAAAAGTAATAGTACAGTTGTGAGAAAAACTAATTAAAAATTAACTCATTGCTTTACCTGTTAATTTACCTTTTTTTGCTTCGTGCCATGTTTCGTAATACATTCTTGTTACTTGAAAACAAGATTTTAGTGGAAACTAAAATAACAATTCAAATTTTAAAATACTAAGTTCCATTTTACATGTGTCATGAACCTCTTCTCATTTTGTAAAATATTTAAAATTGGAAATTTATCAGAATACTTACATAAAAGAAAAAAACCTACAGGATGTTGTAAGAAGAAAATAAACAATTTAGTTGCTAACATGAATAAACATTCTGATCTACCTTATTAAGTATCATATTAAAATTAACAGTGTTGCTTTCTTTAGGTTGGTGAGAAGTTCCGTGCACGTTCTTTGAAGTTTCCTGGTCTCATATCAGGGTGCACCATGGACTGGTTCAGTCGATGGCCCAGGGAAGCTCTTATAGCTGTAGCCAGTTATTTTCTTTCAGAATTTAATATGGTCTGCTCTGCCTCAGTTAAAACACAAGTAGTGGAAACCATGGGTCTCTTTCATGATATAGTTTCAGAAAACTGTGAGAATTATTTCCAAAGGTAATATTTTATACATATGCAATAATCCCTGAAGTGTTGCTACTGATAGTGTTTTTTCTTGTGTTATGTGAATCAATAATTTAAGGCAAATATAAAAAGAAATCTCCTATATCAATATATGCAAAGGCCATGAGAAGTAATCACTATTATGTTGTAAATTCATTATCTTCATTTCCACTATTCAACGATCTTTAACATTGCTTATGTGGATAAAAGCAATGTAATTGAAAATAAGAGTTTGCATTGCAAATAAATTTTATTTTGACTTGATTTATTTTATCTCTCATTTCATTGGAAGTAAAATGGCTGGTCATAGAAAAAAAACCCATACTAAGTTGATGTTTCCTATATACTATGTTTTAGGTATCGAAGAAGAGCTTATGTAACACCTAAATCCTATCTCTCTTTCATCAACGGTTACAAAGACATTTATACTAAAAAATTAGAGAGTATTAATGAACAAGCTGAACGTATGCAAATAGGTAAGCAATATAAGGATAAATGTATATTTTCATGTATAGTCTCAAATGTGTTTTTAATTTTAGACTTACTCAGTGAACACTTAAAATTAGATCTGCTGCTTCACAATCCAATGGGTAGCATATGAGGACCATTTCCAAGCTCTTCAACTATTACCAATTCACAATGGTTCTGTTTACAAAACTTCCTCAAAGAACCTGCTAGATTAATCATTCATCTCATCATTATAATAAATTTCTAATTTAGCATTTGTGGAAGAAAGTAGGACCTGAAAATGGCCAGAGAGAGTGTCTGGTTTACTGTAGAGGGTTGTAGTTCTAAACACAGTTATTTAGTACTGGACTTGTCTACTTCTATTCCTCAAAGTATTTTAGTAAGTGGCATATATCTGGGAAAAGGTAGCTTTCTAAAACCAATCTTGTCTCTCAATCAACATCTTTCAGTGAGTATACCTTTGAACTTTATGTTGAGAGTGGCAAAATAACCTGTCTTCTGGTGAGGAATAGTAAAAAAACCTGTAGAATGGCAGTAGCCTGATTATGAGAAGCTGTGTCAGAAGATCAAGAAATGCACTAGGAGAGAATCCTTGTCTGTGTGAAATGTGGCAACAGAAAAGTGGAGAGACATCATAGAGAAACATTGCACACCAAATTTTTAATTGCATATGTACTCTGACACTAGCCCTTAAGTAGAGGAGATAAAGGGAATGCTTCCAGCTGCATTGTAAAATATTCAAATTCAATGATGGAGAGGAGAGTCTAGAGAGGTTGCAGCATTCAGTGTCAGGAACAACTGAAAAAAATGTGCTCAAATCTATAATCAAGAGAGGAGAGGAAAAAGGAATGCATGGATTAATGGGAAAGACCATGAATGTTTGTGGAGGACTGAATATATAATAAATGGAGCAAATTAATCTCATTCTGGGCAACTGTAAGGCTGAACAGCCTCCATAGATGGTTGCTTCAGCACATATAAGAGGGACTGTGAGGGAACACCATGATGGGACTGTCCCTAAGGCAGGTGGGCACAGATGCTCATACATGCTTTTCTGCATTCTCTGTCACCAGGAGCAAGAGAGAACAGACTCAAAATGAAGGAGCTGGAGTTCATATGCTTGCTGGGATCTTTGGATCCAATTTTGGTCACTCCGCTTCTTCCTCCTTCTAGAGAGAACTCCCTATTGGAAGGCACTTAGAGATCCCAGTATCTGTCATTATGCTATCATAAAACTCATTTTCAATCTGATTTTCTGAATGCCCTGTGACTTTGTCACAACATATCCTTGATGTACCTCATCGTTTTTTAGAAGAAACCAACTTTTAATACTACTTTTTCACTTTGTGTATTTATCTATATCCATGAAATTAGAATAGTAGACACAATCATTACAGTATGACTGCTTACTCCCACTTTCTCTCTTTTACACAAATTTAAATGAGAACACAAGGTACAAAGCATTTGGGATCTAGTGCTAGATTGTATTATCTATTAAAAAAAAAAAATATTTTTATGGATTTTATCCTTTACTTAATAGGTTTGGCTAAGCTTATGGAGGCCAGTGAATCTGTTGCTAAACTCTCTGAGGAGCTGGCTGTTAAGGAGAAGGAACTGGCTTTGGCCTCTATTAAAGCAGATAAAGTAAGTATTTGAGTGTTAAACAGCATTTGTTTCTGAAAGCAGCACTGTAAGACTGCAGGCAAGGTTGAGTGTCTTTGCTGTTCTCCTCCCATTTCTTACTTATTACTATAAGCATTGAGTTTAATTTTCTGCTTCAGTGTTGGGGGGTTAATTCTTTGTAGGGATTCTGTGAAAATTTTTTTTCCGTAGTTATATAATGCCATGTATAATTAGGGTTAGCTTTATATTTTACTGTAAAATGGCCTTTGCATATCTGTTTTCTTTTGTGCTTGATAACTTAATTACTTGTTCCACTATTTTGATGTATATGTTTTATCTGTTGATTATCAATTCCAGGTACTAGGAGAAGTCACAGAAAGTGCTGAAGCAGCAGCTAAAGTAAAAAATGAAGTTCAAGGTGTGAAAGATAAAGCACAAAAAATTGTAGATGAAATTGATTTAGAAAAAGTGAAAGCAGAGAGTAAACTGGAGGCAGCTAAACCAGCACTGGAAGAAGCAGAAGCTGCACTGAATGTGAATACAATTCTTACATTTTTATTAGTTTAGTACTATTTGCGTCCCCCATGAAAGAAAGGCTAGAGCTACCAGCAGCTAGCCATCATCACTTGGTTCTGACTCCTGTCACATCTCTTTGCAGTTAGTGCCCATGTCTGTGATTAATATTTATGGAGCTCACATTTTGTACTAAATATATAGATAATATTTTGTCAAAAGAGGTTCAGGGTGATCAGAATCAGAGTTAAGAAATGTAGAGGCATTACTCTATTACATAATTTCATTATTCTGCTCTGAACAATTTAAAAGTAAAAAACTTTGGAATCAGAAATCAGTGATGTATTTTTGATACCTTCCATTCCAGTGAGCAGAATTTAAGTGGCAAAAAAATGTTGAGTGGAAAAAATCAGAAAAGGAGTATTGTTTCCTCTTACACTGACATTTAGATATTGAGATAAATGAAAGTTCCAAAACTGGTCACAAAATAAACTTATCTGTAACTATTCCTTCTAGACAGGCAGTGGCATGCATGTATTTTGTAGACACAAGTTAACATGTTAGTTATTAAGTTTGCAATAATTTATAATTTTTGTATCGGTTACTGAACTAAACAGTGTCAGTGATGCTACTAGAAAATTATATTAAAAAACATTATCTCATATCTATAATAATTTAAAAACAAATGAAAGCAACCAAACCCATCTCTGAATAAATGATGATACATTAAAAAATCCAATGTACTATTTTACCAGATTTTAAATTAATTTTTACTTAAGTCCTACACAATTTCACAATATCTTTTTCTTCAGTCACTTAGACTGACAAATTAAGTTAATGCTGCTGTTCCATGTGTTAAATTTTATTTCTATATGTTTTCTTTAGCATTGGGAAAACATTCTCATTCAATATTTATTAATTAAAATAATTGTTTCAATGAACTATTAAATTAATTAAAGTAAGCCTAATTACTCACCTTTTAAAGTACTTCATAGAAAGTTGCTTCAGAGAAAAGTATGACAAACATTAAAATCAAGATATTTAATGAGAAAACAGAATAAAGGTATTGATGTAGAATTCTGTTACATTTTTCTTCAAATAGACCATCAAACCAGTGGATATTGCTACTGTTAGAAAACTTGCAAAACCTCCTCACTTAATTATGAGGATTATGGACTGTTGTCTGCTACTATTCCAAAAGCAACTAGATCCAGTCACCATGGATCCAGAAAAGCCTTGCTGCAGGCCATCATGGGGAGAATCACTGAAAGTAAGTAGAGTTTTCAGTGCTTCTTAAACATCAGAAATTAATGTCTCTTTTTTTTCACTGTTGTTCTTTTTTGGTTTTGTTTGATGTGGGATTATTTTTTTTTTGATGGGGGTTGGGGTTTTTTGTTTTTTTTTTTTCTTTGGGTGAGGGGGGTTGTTATGCAAATGAAAAAACATTATTTTGGATATGAGTAGAGGTCTTGCTTTTTATTTAAGCTTTTCCAGGAATTAAGAAATCAAGACTTTTTATTTTTCACTGACATAATAAAATGGGATAAGCAGTTTTTCTGTGAGTTGCCTTTAACATGTTAAGCATTCATTAGAAAAACAGTTAAAACCCTTTCCAGAAGAATTTAGATCACATTTTGCAAATGCATAAGTAGTTTTTGCCATTCTTTAGTGAAGTTACAAATGTATCTCTGAGGCTTTAACTTGGATCAATGAAATGCTACTGCTTAAGTGCTTTTTAAATAGCAACACAGGAATATGGAAGATGGAAAGTACATTAATAACCTTCAAGCCTGTGTAACTGCTTAAAACTTTAAATTAATTGAACCTGTAAGGGAGAAATTACAACTGAATATCACACATGAACTATATGAATCACCTCTATTTACAGAAGAATTTTAAGAACATATTGTTAAAATGCCTATGAACAAATTTTTGAATGTAAGATGCGTAAACAACTTATAAATATCCTATGTTTATTTTGCAGCTTATGAGTGGACCATTCTTGCAGAGTCTACAGCAGTTTCCTAAGGATTCAATCAATGAAGAGACAGTAGAATTACTACAGCCTTACTTTAGCATGGAAGACTATACACTGGAATATGGTAAAAAGGTGTGTGGTAACGTGGCAGGACTCCTTTCCTGGACACAAGCCATGGCAATATTTTATGGTGTTAACAGAGAAGTTTTACCTCTTAAGGTAATACATCATCTCTTCCTTTTTGTTTGCTTTCTAAGCAATTTCATTTATTTTAATAGCAGTAGGATTTTAAGAATATATTTAGATAACTTTATTCAGATGTTACTGCCCGTAGACTTCAGTGGCTAAGCACGATAAGAGCAGAAACATCCCATAAGCTCTTCTTGATTCTAGACAGAACATAGAACAAAAAAAATTAGCCTAGATTAAATTTATGTTCTCTATCTTACTGTATACAGTGAAAGAGGTTTTCAGTATTTGGTTATATTATGTAATAATTACTTTATAATTATTTTCAAAAAGTTGTACCAGGTTCTTCACTCCTTCTCTGAAGAGTCCTGTAAACATATATTTGTAGCTATTTTACCTTCTTTGCATGGTAACTTAGTAAAGGACTGATATCTTGTCCAAATATTGGCATTCTGAAAAGATTCACAATAATGTTGTACTGGTGGGAACCAGAGTAAAATATTTTTGTCACTTTTACTGTAGTGTGGGTAATCTTTCTGATGTTTGTGAACATTTGAATAAAATTTTTATCTTAAGGAAAGACCATATAGAAACTTACAGGCAGTGATGGTGATTTTTGAGTTCTAAAACAAGTGTTTCATCTCTACATGTAGCAAAGTTAAAAAAAAAAACAAACCAAACAAATAAAACAACAAACTAACAGCAACAACAACAAAACAAAAAAGGAAAGCATCTGAATGGTGATTTCAAATCTTCTCCACACTTTTTGTCACTAGCAAAAAAATTATTTACAAAAGCAACAGTTGTGAAGGTCAATGATTCACAAGAAGCATTTCATTAATTTCCTGTGTTCAGCATAAATATCTGTTTATAAGCAAAGGGAAAGATTCATTGTTTTAGGACCATGATTTTCTAGTGGGTAAAAGCTATCTTGCTAGCTGATAAAGGACCAATCTCCTGTTCACATAGTTTTTCACTACAGAATGTAAATATCTATTTATATATATATACTAAAGCATTTAATCAAGCAAGAAGATCAAGTCATTGTTCCTCTAGGGTAATCAATATATATAGATCAGAAACTGTACTTTCTTAATCAGCTTCTTTAAATGTAATTTTAAAAAGTTTATGATATATAGTAGGAATCTTGAGTACTATGTTGTTATTTAATAAAAAAATATTTGTAGTATATGACATTGT
>JANHGL010026152.1:24977-40319 GCA_024611195.1 Ceyx melanurus | reverse complement strand
TATAGAAGTTATTTTTATATATTATTGTCTCAAGATTATTAACAAAACAGGTTTTAAATAATTAATCCAAGTGTATTTAAATCTTATATGATGATTGTTTTAATATTTATTTACTTTGCAGGCTAACTTGGCAAAACAGGAAGGCCGCCTGAAAGTAGCTAATGCAGAGTTAGAAAAAGCTCAGGAGGCACTAGATGAAAAGCAGGCTGAACTGGATAAAGTGCAGGCAAAGTTTGATGCTGCTATGAAGGAGAAAGTGGTGAGCTAAAAGTAATTTAGTATTATGAAAAAATATTTTCATACAATGCTGTTATGTAATCAGAAATTGATACAAATATGCAATTAAGGTCTGCTACCTTGAATGACATGGATGAGGTTCAAGTATAAAACCAAGAAATTTAAATCTGTCTTCTCTCGTGTTTCCTTCTTTGAAAAGGAACCTGTTAGACATTAGGTGTACATACTGTTCTCAAGAATTATTTTAAAATAAATAAAATAGTCATCATAAATATAGCAGGATTTAAAAAAAAAAGGTAGGTCTTTAGATTTTTTCATTCCATTGTTAAATTATGTAATATTTTTTTCAATTTTAGGACTTACTGAATGATGCAGAAACATGCAGAAGAAAGATGCAAGCAGCCTCTGCACTTATTGATGGACTGAGTGGAGAGAAAATTAGGTGGACTCAACAAAGTAAAGAATTTAAATCTCAGATTAACAGGTACCAAATTAATCAGGAGGATAATAACAACAACCAACCAAGCAAGCAACCAAAACACACAAAAAACTCAAACCATAATAATTGTAAAAACTGGAGAGCTAGTAAGCAGTTTAGTAGATTCAATAGTTGTTCATTTTCTTCCTGGAAATATTGATATAGTTACATAATGAAGTTAATTATCCTGAATTTGAATTTTCCTCCCATAAATGAATATCTGAGTGCAGAGTGTATTTCAGTTCAGAACAATACCTCCAGTTTTGGAATTTATGTCCAGAGGGATTATTTGTAGTACAGTTATATGCCTGTACTACACATGCCTCTCCTAACACTACATCTTGCTCCAATATTACTGGGGAAGTGAAGCCTTCTTGGAAGTGGGAGGTAGAGATAATCTAAGGCTGACACTGAGAGGGAAAAATGATTCCTTTCTCAGTACTGGATAGGAGAAGAAGCATCCCTTTTGATATTACTTATGACATATTTGAATAAAAGGAAGAGGCCTAGAAAACAGCAACCTTCATCCTATATTCTGTGTGTCAAAACACACGGGAGAGTAAGCCTTATGCTGAGAAACTTGGAAACTTGGGAGTCCCTGTTATGTTGCTTTCCAAACAACAAAAAGTAGAGCAGCCTAGAAGCCAGAAGTCCTAGCTGTATAGAAAATGGCAAACCTGTCTAAATGGTTGCTAAAGGTAAAGACATTGAAAGTTTAGTCTCAGCTTCTGTGAAATACTTCTGTTTTCATCAATTTCTTATGGGGAAATTGGACATTTCTCATGAGGTCTGCTCCTTCCAATAGATTTAAGCTTATAACTTTTGATAAATATTCATTGCAGACCTACTTTTCAGAAACAAACCCATTTCTTGCTTCAGTTATGACAGAAGGAATAGCTGTCATCAAGGCTTTATTGCTTTGTAGGTTAAAATAAAGTTTTCATATGATACTGCCCAAGTTTTACTACAAAAATATTTTTTGAACATGAAGAAATTCTTTGTTGTTCTCAAATGCTAACAGCTCCTTAAATTGTCATCAGAACAGAAACCTTAAGTTTCAAAAGCTGTCTGTCTAAATCAATAGAAATTTAAACTGTACATCACCTTTTATTTATTATTTTGTTCCTTCTCTAGGCTTGTGGGAGATGTACTGATCTGCACAGGTTTTCTTTCATATTGTGGACCTTTTAATCAAAATTTCAGGAAGCTTTTACTGAAAGATTTATGGGAAGCAGAGATGAGAGCCCATGATATCCCATTTTCTGAAAATTTGAATATAATTTCTATGTTGGTAGATCCTCCAACAGTAAGTTCTTTGTGCTTGATAGTTTTATTTTAATTGCAATTAACGTATTTGTGACTGTTATCCAGCATTGTGCTTGCTTAGAATAGAAACAGGTTCCCCAACGTTGTTGTACAATGTAGTTCTGTGGCTTCCAATTGCTTTTGGCAATTTCTACTAAACATCTCAGAACTGAGCAATGTTTAAATAGATAAGTTATATATTATAAATGGGCAACATATTATACAATTAGACAATTACCAGTAAGATACTGCACTCTCAGATATCTTGAGACTCTATTACCACAGCTATAGATCACATATCCTTCAGCCAGTTCCCAATCCACCTCACTGCACAATCACCCAGTCCACACTTCTTCAGCTTGTCTGTGAGGTTATCATGGGAGACAGCATCAAGAGCCTTGCTGAAGTCAAGGAATACCATATCCACTGCCCTCCCCTCATCCCTCCGTCTACTTATCATAAAAGGCTATCAGATTAGTCAAACATGATTTCCCCTTATGGAATCCATGCTGACTACTTGTGATAAGCCTCCTTTCCTCCACGTGCTTAGAGATGGCAGCAAGGACAAGTTGTTCCATTACCTTTCCAGGGATGGAGGTGAGGCTGACTGGCCTGTAGTTACCTGAGTCCTCCTTTTTGCCCTTTTTGAAGACTGGGACAACACTGGCCTTTCTCCAGTCCTCAGGCACCTCTCCTTTCTCCAGGACCTCTCAAAGATTATGGAGAGTGTCCTGGCAATAACCTCTGCCATCTCCCTCATCACTCATGGGTGTATGCCATCACAGTCCATAGACTTGTGGAATTCAAGTTGTCTTCAGTAAATATTAAGCCCCAGAAGTCTTATTTTCTCTGAATCAATCCTAAAATTTATTTTTTTTACTTTTCTACACTTCTAAAATATTATATTTTTTTATCATTTTCTGTAGTTAAAAACATCCGTAAAAATAAAATCCTGGAAAATTTTTCCATCTGCATTAATAATTTTTCAGTGGTTTCAGATGCATGCTCTTTGGCTTGATGTCCCCAATATTTTTGAGAGAAGTCATAACTGAAAAGTAATTCCTGTAAGATTTTTTCCAAATTACTTACTTCTTTTTTTTTTTCTTTTTTTTTTTTCTTTTTTTTTTTCCTATTCTTCAGATTAGTGAGTGGAATCTTCAAGGACTGCCTGGAGATGATCTCTCAATTCAGAATGGTATCATTGTCACTAAGGCAACTCGATACCCACTTTTGGTAGACCCACAAACTCAAGGAAAATCATGGATTAAAAAGAAAGAACAGGATAATGAATTACAGGTGAAAAATATTTTCAATGAATAATGTGCTGTATTATATTCCTTCAAACATTAATGCTTTAGGGTGTATCTGTGTTTGAGTGAGTGTAACTCTCTTACACACACATCTGAGAATTTTAACTTGTATGGAGACTGACAATGATATAGATGCGTCAGCAGAGAATTTGTCAAGAGCTATAAATTCTATTAACAACTTGGAAAGGATTACCTACTTGGGAAGCAGGTAAATATTGATATGAAATCCAGAAAGTATGAAAGAGGAGGAGGTAGACCTGTGTTTAAAATTGTCAGGTACGTTCTCTATACAGAGAGCAAAGTGGTGAAAAGCATGGCAAAATAGTATAATATGAAATTAATAAAAGAGAGTAAATTGTGCAGGTATTAGTAAGATTATAGACAAAGTCAGGATAATTTACAACACTTTGAAGCTGTAGTCAGACTTCTTAAACTAATGCAGCCCGGAGTTTAGGACTTGAGATGGAATTTATATATGAAGTTATTGCTACAAAAGTAAATTGAAGACAACTAGTTGAAACTAAACCTGAGACAAATATGTCTATCCTAATGTTACTGCAATTGTAATAGCTCTCTTATTTAAGACCCAATAGGGTTAAATGTCTGCTTATAAAATATAAAGATATTCACATACCACATGCAGTTTGCATCACAAACACATTTTTCATAAATGAAGTATCATAGGAAAAAACCTTGCCTTTTAAGACACTTTAAAACCTGAACATTGCAAAATCTCATATGTTCTGCTGATTCTCAATAAATTTCAGAGGTTTTAGGATCTCTATATTTTGAAGATTTTCAGTCTTGGAGTAAAGTGAATATGAAGTTCTTTCTTATAATTATATCATTAATAAAGGAAACTGTCAGAACCACAGATATGTTGAGGTTGGAAGGGATATCTGAAGATCCTGTAGTCGAGCCTCCCTGCTCACAGCAGGATGTACTAAAACAAGTTGCCCATGACTGTGTCCAGTTTTGAATACCTCGAAGGATGGAGACTTCCTCTCTGGGCAGCTTGTTTTAGTGTTCAAACACTGTCACAATTAATTTGTGGGGGGTTTTGTTGTTATGTTTAAATGGAATTAATTCAATTTGTGCCCATTGCATCTTGTCCTGGTACTGTGTGCCACTGAGAGGAGCTCTTCCTTCTCAACTACCAGGTATTTACATAAATAGGTAAATACTCTTATGAGCCTTCTTGAGACTAAATAATCCCAGAATTAGACAGAAGACTTCAGATATGTATCTTCAGTACTGAGCAGAGGGAAGGATTGCCTTCCTCAATCTACTGTAATGTTTTTAATAATGCAGCCCAGAATGCTGTTGGCTTTTGTCACAAAGTCAGATTGCTGACTTGGGCTCAACTTGTTGTCCACTAGAATCCCAAGGTACTTTTCTGCAAAGCTGTTTTCCAGTAGCATGGCCCTATTTCATACTTGCAGAAAAAACTTTGATGTCAAAATCTAGGAAGCAGTAGAAAATTAAAGAGGACATTAATAGGACATAGACATTAACAGAGGACATAGAAATTAATAGAAATAGAAAATTAGGAATTAGATGCCTCTGACTTAAAAAATACTTGTAACAGCTTCAATTCCCAATAAGCTGTAGCAGTTTTATTTTGTATGTTATTCTCATAATGAAGTTTGGCAGGTTCCGTTATGGACAGTCTTCTAATTCACCTTTTTATGGTACTTTTCATTGTATACACAATAAGTATTTCTGCATAAATTGCTGCAGCATTTATTACTTTCTTCAAAAAACAACTAACAAAAATTATTTTAAACCTTTTAATAGGTTTAAAATCTGTGGTTTTCATGTAAGATATTGAAGAAATTTTTTGTCCTTACATCAACGTATAATTTCCTTTTTGAGGTAACAACTTTGAATGACAAGTATTTCCGTACACACCTAGAAGATAGTCTTTCACTGGGACGACCACTCATGATTGAAGATATAGGTGAAGAGTTGGATCCAGTCCTTGATAATGTATTAGAAAAGAACTTCCTGAAATCTGGAACTTCTTTCAAGGTTAGTAATCAAACAAAAGACCTGGAATAAGTAGTGAGCATTTGTAATTGATATTTTACCCTTTTATTCTGCTGAATAAGTTAAACGTATTCAGTAGGGTTGTATGAAGAATCAAACTGATCTAATAAAATACAGGGGACAGAGACACAGCTGAGTAGTAATTTCATGAGTCTAAAATCTGAGTTTAACTACTGAAGTTACTATTGAAGATCCCAAACTGGAACCAGTTATGCTTATCCTATTGAATACTTACAATATTTTCTATTGATTTTCAATCCATTTCATTTTACATCCCTATAATAGAATTACTAGAATTTAAAAGATCTCTCTTTCTAGTGTGGAACATAGGTTGTAATAACTGTAGCATCTTTAATGACTGAATCTTGAATATTGTTTTTTGATGCAACAAGCCAAAAAGCACAAAATTTTATTAATAGTATTAAGTGCATTCCCAACCTTGAAAAGTTAAAAGTCTTTTTGACTGTCATTAGATAATGACCCCCACATTTTAAAAGAAACCTTCTTCAAACATCCTGAAATAAAATGACTGCACAGGCTGTGTATTTCCCATATATATTTTTCTCACATAGTCTTCACTAACTGTCTGAGATATGAGAGAGATGGTAAACCAGACAATAAGGAAAACACAATGATTGCTATTTTTGTGAAGTATTTTTATTTTGAATATCAGAGCAAACAATGTGCTTAAGGGAGTGGTTTTGTCCTTCTCTTTCTTAAACCAGGTATTTAAAGTAGGCTGACATGGAGGGTTCATACCTTAAAGTTAATAAATAAATTTTTTTTCCCCAATAACTCATGTTCCATTGTTGGATCAAATAATTAATTTTTTTTTTCATGAACACAGGAGAACAATGGTTTCCCCAAAGGTCACTTTCTACCATATTCAGGGTGTGATTAGAAGCAGAAAACATGAGCCAAATGGCTCTGAAGACATTAACTAGAATTTAGAGGGGAAGTAATTCCTATATTTACCTGGAAGGGAATGTTACTTTTGTAGTGTATCCTGACTGCTACTTTTGGTTATTGATTGTTATTTTCATGACAAATCTGAATTGTGAAATGAACTTCCTCTCTTTGGCATTTCAAATGATGTGAATTTTTTTCTGTCAATATTATTGAGTTGAATAAAGCTTATTTTCCTCTGCTTAATAATATTCTAATTTATTCCACAGGTGAAAGTTGGTGATAAGGAAGTAGATGTTAAGAATACATTTAGACTGTACATTACTACAAAGCTACCTAATCCTGTTTTCACACCTGAAATTAATGCAAAAACAGCAATTATTGATTTTACTGTTACAATGAAAGGACTTGAGAATCAGTTACTGAGAAGAGTAATCCTTACTGAAAAACAGGTAAGCTAACCATATCCACAAACCATAGTAGTGTTACTTATTTCCAAATAACAAAAATACACCTAGAGGATCTTCTACATATGGCTGTCAAAATGAAACAAACAATTAAGCACAAGTATTTGGCATTGGTAAGATACTTCATCAGTTACTGAATTAACATTGATTTAAAAAAAAAAAAAAAAAAGAAAAGAGCAAGAAAAGAAAAGAAATAAAAGAAAATAAAAGAAAAGAGGATGTTATAAAAGCACATTTTAGATACCTAAGAAAGTAAAATGGCAAAATGCATGTTTCATGACTGGATCCTTCTCTTCACCTAAATGTTCAATTACATTTCATGAACTTGAAAAGTCAGCAAATTAATTTTAAGTATGATTTAAGTTATAGTCCATAATGTGTCATGACATTTTCTTGTTTTTTTAATAATAGGAACTAGAGGCAGAACGAATTAATCTCATGGAAGATGTCACTTTTAATAAGAGAAAGATGAAAGAACTGGAAAACAATCTTCTGTACAAACTAAGTGCAACCAGAGGTTCTGTATCAAAGGACTAAGAAGATTAGACAGATTAAACCTATTAAAATTATAACCTTTCCATATAGAAATAGATTTACCCTTCCAAGATTCAATAAGAGAACATTTAATGGTAGAAATTTGAAGTATGGCAATCTACCAAAGTATGAGGGATTTGGAAATATAGCATGCCAATATAGCATATACAACCCTGGCAACTAGTATTTTTAACACCATTAGAATCTTAACTCTTTTTTTATTTTGGGTGTTGCAATGAACATACTTCAAAATAATTGAAGTATTTTGTGTGAATATGTATGTTATGCTCATAAGAAAACCAAGTTCTCTAGTATATACTGCAAAACTGTTGGTAGAGATGCATTCATATTGACATAAGCTGAATGCATTTTGTTTAACATGTTGACTATAAAAACAATTTTTTGTATTACATGTACTCTCCATTTTAAAACCTTTTTGAAATTCAGTAAATCATTTCCACTTGTTACAAATAATTCCTGTAATTTGGCTTTTCAATTTTTACATATATGAAGTCAAATATATCATTATAAGAATGTCATAAATATCCCATATTTCAATTTTCAGGTTCACTAGTAGATGATGAATCCTTGATTGGTGTTCTGCAAACAACTAAGCTAACAGCTGCTGAAGTCGCTGAAAAGTTGTCTGTAGCAGCAGAAACTGAAGTGAAGATTAACACTGCTCAGGAGGAATATCGACCTGCTGCTACACGTGGAAGCATTCTTTATTTTCTTATTACAGAAATGAGCATGGTCAACAATATGTATCAAACTTCACTAGCACAGTTCTTGAAGTTATTTGATCAATCCATGGCCAAGTAGGAAGACTGATATTTCTACCATTCAGATGTTTGTCTTTGCAATGTATTTGCTGTTATTAACATGCTTTCTTTGTGCTTTGTCTTCATGGTTCAGATCTCAGAAGTCTCCTGTACCTCAGAAAAGAATCTCAAATATTATTGAGTATCTTACCTATCAAACGTACTCCTATTCTGTTAGAGGCTTCCATGAAAACCACAAGTTCCTCTTCACCCTCCTTTTGACATTAAAAATTGATCTTGAGAGAGGGCATGTGACAAACAGAGAGTTCCATACATTCAGTAGAGGTAAGTTTTAAAAGTGTGTTATATGTAGAGTTATTCTCAACTTTTAAAACTTTGATACCATTTTGAAATATTATCTTTTTGGCTGCCTAGTTTCTACCAATAGTTCTGTGAAGAAATTAATTATGATAAAAAGTTAAAAGTTAACCTGTTTAAAATTGCATTGCAGTCTTATCCCAGAGGGGTTCCTTTGTATTTATTCTTCAATTGCATATCAGAGTATGTGAAACATGTGCTTTAAAATTTATTTAAAATTATTTGAACTTGTTAGGCTTGTCTACGACTGATTGATTCCATCAGTCCAGAGTTTCTTTCTTCTCTTGTTGTGTTTGTTTTTTGTTTTTTTCCATGATCCCAGGAGATTATTTTGCCAATATGTGTAACATTCTATATAATATCTAAAGGATATTATAACTATGTGTTTCATTAGATAAGTGGTAGAAGTTTGCAGTTAAGGAAAAAAAATTCCATTTATTTTCTTTTTGTGAATAATGGAATAAAATATAGACTATCTAAGGGAAGGTCTTCAGAGGAATATCTTTATCATTCTGATAAATACAGAATTATCTTTACTGTATTGACAGCACAGATGGAAAGGAAAATAGATTATTAATTAATTTTCCATGCTACAAATATAATCAGTGTCATTGTATAAACATAACTGTATGGAGTACATGATCTAAGATGAGAGGCTGAGTGAATTGGGCTTGTTCAGCCTGGTGAACTGAAGGCTTAGGGGAGACCCAATACCTATAAAAAGGCCATTAAGAAGACAAGGTCCAGCTTTTCACAGTTGAAGGCCAAAGACAACAGAAATAAACTGAAAAGAGTGAGGTTCAGAGTGGACGTAAGGGGAATATTTTGCATTGTAAGAACAGACAAACATTCAAATACATTTGTCTAGAATGGTTATACAACCTCCATCACTGGAAGATTTCCAGACCAGACAGAATAAACACCTGATTTTGACTCAGAGTTGACCCTGATTTGAACAGATTTCATAAGATCATATGATCTTATGAAATAAATGGTAAATACACAAGAGTGCAATTAGTACCCCAGTGAAAATTATATGGGGCAGAAACCTTAATTTAAAAAGAAATATGAAATATATCTTGACCCCTGGAATATCATATGTATTTCATCAGAATGTTTTTATCTACAGGAGGCGCAGCACTGGATCTACAGTCTTGCCCACCCAAACCATTCAATTGGATTCTTGACATAATATGGTTAAACCTCGTGGAATTGAGTAAACTTCCACAGTTTTCAGAAATTTTGAATCAGGTGATATCTACTAATTATCTTTTTTATGTTAATAACCAGTTTCCCAATAATTGTGCTCCCATATCTCACATTTGGAATGCACAAGAGATGTTAAGAACATCACCAAAGAGAATACAGAATAAAGTAATGGAAATTAACAGTTATATAGCACGAATGGGGGTATATTAAGTGAAGTACTAGTAAAAAAGGGAGTTAGTGGAAAAGAGACAGAAATAAAGGATAAAAAGTAGAAGTATCAAAAAGGCTCAGAAAGGTAATGTACAAGTGTAAGGTTTTAAGTTACAATGTTTCACGTCCTGATTTGACAAATTTTTATGAGTGAATTATTTTAATTTTTTTTCCCAGACTTGGATTATAGTTCAAAAAGAGACATTTGATGTTCATTAATCTCCCTGAATGTTTCATTATAGGAAATAAGTGTTTGGAAGAGGTCCATCTGTATTCATTTCTCCCTCCTCTCCCAATCCATTCTTAGTGTAGGTTGTTCTTCAACTACTTCTATTTGAAACCAAGTTGGTTAACAGATTGGAGCTCCTTGGTTTATAATAGGCATATGGAACTGTATTTCAGAACAAATGGTATTAGTGTATTCCTTAATCTGTTTGCAGTGATCTGACTCTTCTCAGTCACTTCATTAAAGGCTTGACTGCATAGCAATTTTCAGTATGTTCTGTCCATCAGTAGCCCTCATCCTATTAGGTCATGAGTTCCAAGAAGTACCTCAATAATGACCATATTTGTAGTCAGACTTACTCATTCTCAAGACAAAAGCTTACTAGCGTGTTACTTTTTATTTGTGATTCTTTGTCTGACTGGACAGATTTTTCTGTTCTTCTCAGTACTCTAAATCAGAAGTAAGAAATGAACGACAGTATGTTCCTCTTGTAGTATAGAATCCTTCTGCTATTTACTGATTTATTCTAAAGTAGCTGCATGTGTTTGGGAGTGGAATCTATGGATAACTTATCAGCTTAAGAGCCTGCATCTTAATACTAGAATTTCTTTTTGCAATATAATAGCAATTCACATGGCATATGTCTTAAATACTATGGACTCTTAATGTTGCTTGTAATATATCCTAATAAAATAACAAACTCTTATTAAAACGTACACTTACAAGGGGATTTTACTACAGCTGAAATATAATTTTTGTGTGTTCATGTAATAAATTTAGATAACCTGTAATGAAAAGGGATGGAAAAAATGGTTTGATAAAGATGCTCCTGAGGAAGAAATTGTACCTGATGGATACAATGATAAACTTGATACTTTTCGCAAGCTTTTACTTATCAGGTGAGCACCTTCAGAAATTTGTGAAATAACCTACATGGTTGCATCATGTGTCTTAGTCCATAATTATACTATTATCATAATAATTTTAATTAATTTCCAGGTAACATGAAATATTTTTGAAATCACTCACATAAAATATTATTTCATCCACTTGGTTTGGATCTGTCCTCTGAAGAGTCTAAAAAAAGTTATTTCTATAAAATATATTTTATACCTTTGCTTTTATGTCATGACAAATAAAAACTGGGCACCACATTGCATCCTTCTTCAAAAAAGCCACTGAAAAAGTAGAATAATTCAGATAGTTTTTTAAATGTTGGATCTTTTTTAAACATAGTTTTAAATGAATTATTTTTAATAACTTTAAATAAGTAATTAAAAAAAAAAAAGATTTGTGAAAATGCAAAGCAGTTATTAAAAAATCCCATGTGAAAAAATGTGTTGTAAATTATTTTATTGCATCAGCTAAGATCTCTTTGACAAGACTTGGACTAGAATAGATTTCCCTAAAGCAGCTACCTTTTACATGAGATCATATTGTCCAACATTCATAGTATACTTTCCAAGTTCTGCAACAAATAAATCAGAGTTACTGCAAAAAAAAACCAACCCCACCAACATTAATTTCTAGACCAAGATTTGTTTCTGGAGCAGATTCAACCTGTGCAGTTAAAAAGGCCAATATCTGACAGAAATACTATATTGCTATATGCTATACAACCTGTAGGGGGAGGGAAGCATCTAGATTCCAAGCCTTCAAATAACAAGCCTATAAATTGAAGTTTTGCAGAAGTATTTGAGTTGGTTTTTTCTTGGGTTTTTTTGGGTTGGTTTGTTGGTTGTTTTTTTTAATGGGAAAAATAAAGGCTCATCCCCAACAAAAATGCAATCCAGCGCAAAAGACTTAGTCTCTAAAAGACTAACAGACCCAATGAAATGTGTAGAATTTTACTAAAGGGCAAAAGCAATCTTACATTTCCCTACTTATGTTCTCAAATACAAAAGCTCTTTCAATGAAGGATGTCCCAACCTGATGAAGGTATCTAGTGCAAATAGTTTATTTAAGGCAAAATTATAAGCAACTGAAAAGTATTGAACAGTCATAAGTAGAAGGAAGACTACAAGCTCTATTATTGTATCTGTAAAGATAAACCTACAAACATACATGCCTGTGTGTGTATATATATATATGGAAATTATGAAGCAAAATTATCTATTTGATAAAAACATAATTTCTAATTTAAGTTTGGTCTTTGCAACAAGAAGAGGTAATTAATTTGTATCTTGTTATATATTTTAATTTCTAGGTCTTGTTGCCCAGACAGAACACTTTCCCAAGCCAGGAAATATATTGCACATTCGTTGGATGAGAAATATACAGAACCAGTCATTTTGAATTTAGAAAACACTTGGAAGGAAAGTGACACACAAACACCTCTCATCTGTTTCTTGTCTATGGGAGCTGACCCAACTATTCAGATTATTTCCCTGGCTAGGAAACTCAAATTAGGTATGAAAGCAATTATTTATTTTCATATGTTGGGATACAGAAGGGTTACATAAGTGATTTCAGAGAAAATTTTTTTATCTCAAAAATATTTCTTCATTTCTTAAATTCTGTTGCACTAGCTTTTGTTCCTGAACCATCATTTTAGAGACAATTAATATTTTTAATAAAAAATGGTATGCTGAGAATACTTCTGTATGCAGTTAAAATTTTCAGGATATTTGTTTTTATGAACTGTTATCATACTTCCCAGTGATGATAGTATTTAATCCCTATCTTGTCTGCCATGATGACAATACTGTTTTCTAGTTTTAATTCTTGACTGCACATAATGTAAAGATCAGCAATCTCTTTAGATGATTTTGTTAACAAAAAATACAAGATCTGCATTTGTGTATTCCAGACTTTGACTACATTATATGGAAATATTAAAAAATTGTGCATGCATACTGATTGGAAACTTTCATGAATACGTATTTTTGCATTTAAATGTACTTAATTGAGCTGTATTTATATCACAGATTTTTTGGACAGAATTGAAAATCTTTCTTTTTCTCATGAATGTAAGTTTATTAATCATACGTTGTCATATGTTTTGTAGAATGCAGGACCATCTCTATGGGCCAAGGACAAGAAATTCATGCACGCAAACTCATACAGATGGCAATGCAACAGGTGGGAAAACACTATTGCAATATAAATTGTCAGTTTCAGTATTCTTTTATACCTCTTTTGCATTTAATTTTTTAATTTTGCATTTTTACCTTACTATGACACATATCTCAAATATGATATTTCATATCACATCACCTTACTATGAGGCATAGCTCAATCTCCCTGATTGCCTAAACTTAAAAATATTCCACCATGGGATATGCATGTGCCAGTGAAGTCCATGTCAATACTTCCAGCAGCTGTGATAGTGAGCAGCTTTTCAAAGGCAGCACATTCCCTTCCTGTAACTATGCTGTTAATCAAGGGTAAAAGGACTTTGTGTCTTACTTCTATCCTGAAGGACTTGCAGATTCTAGCTCTTTACTGGAATATTTGGGGGTTTGGGGGTTGTTTTTATTTGTTTGGTTGGTTTTATTGTTTGTTAGGTTTTGTATTTTTTGTTTTGTCTTGTGGTTTGGGTTTGTTTTGTTTTTTCCCCTTCCCCTGTGAGAGCTACCTAGATGTTGCATAGTTTCTATTAGATAAAATGGTGAGTGCACATATAGCTTAAAGCTGTAGATATAGAAGTACATGATTGATCCTAATAATGTGATAATCTTAATAATATGAGCATTTTTCTCAAATCTGTTTAGTAAGAGGGCCTCTTGCTCGCGAGCAATTGGTTTTGCTTTTTTTTTTCTTTAATTTCTAATACTTTTATCAGAGTCCCAAGGATGTCTAAACATTTCCAAGCAATAGCTAATAATTTTTCTCTTAAATAGTCTAGTGTATTTTATTATGGCAAATGATATTCTAAAACAATAAAAACATGAAAAGTGGCATTAGCAGCTACAGAAAGATGGTAATTGAAGCCTCAAATACAATATAAAAATGACAGTGTAAAGTGCAGAACAGTCTAGTTAGATGGACAATTCAGAGTTGTGGACAGTGTAGCAATTGAAGACACAGCCCTAATTGCCTGTAAACTCAAAATGTTGGGAATTAGTTTTGTACTAGTATTTTGAAGGTCTTCATTGATAAATAAAACATTTTTTTTTCATGACCATAACAGTTAGTCCTTACTAAACCAGGAGTACAGAACCACTTGAAATATTCACCCAAAGAAAATTGACTTGCATTTAGTAAAATTTAGATTGGTACCATACTACCTATTTCTTAACCACTTACAGTGGGAGTATTAATAAAAAGTTAGATAAAATCTTAAAGATGTATTAATTATGAAATTTAAGATTGAATTCCTCACAATATATGACATGCATTAAAATCCATGGGTCTCTGTCATCACACATCAGAGTTCTGGAAGAACAAATGGTGAATATGACATCACAACAGAGAACACTTTGCAAGGACAAATGTACTTTTGAGACTGTTGCAGATTCATGATCAAGATAATTTCAGATTTCCATTTGAACTGAACAGTTCTTCTGTCGCTTTAATGTTTATTCATAATGAGATGAGGAAATGCCTCTTTAGACTCCCTCAGAGTCCTGTCCTCTTAATCTGACAGATTGGAGTGCTTCAGTCTTTCCAGAACTTCCTGTCTTTTATGCAGAAAAAAGAAAAGGTCAGACAGTATCAGTTCAGAGAATTCCAATTGTATTATAGAATCATAGGATAAATGAAATATATCATAGGATAAATTGAAATGGAAGGCACCTTTAAAGGTCATCTAGTCCAACCTGCCATACAGTGAGCAGGGACAATTTCAACTGAATCATTGCCTTATATCTGTGAGATATCTTCATTTAAGGCAAAAAAAAAATCTTGTTAGATGATATTTATTAATTTGACTGTAGTGCTATCTGCTTCATTTGTGTTTTTTTTCTTATGGACATATATAATACTCGTATATGGACTTTTCTGCACACTTTCTAGACATTACTGTATAATCCAAGGTTCTTCAGCTAATCCAGCCTTGGTTATGGAATTTATCTATATTGTATCCCAGTACCCTCTCAAGTCCCATCCAGTGTTGTGTCACTAGTACTGTAATACAGATGTACATCACTTTGGAAAAAGAGAGAAAATATTTTTTTTTAATGATGTGCAAATGCACACATACATATCTTATACTTCTTTGTATTTGTATGTCTAGAATGGTCACTCCTCACCAAACTGGGAGGAGTGGCTGACACAGCATCAGGCTGTGCTGCCATCCAGAGAGACCTGGACAGGCTGGAGAGCTGGGCAG
>JANHGL010026152.1:4527-18895 GCA_024611195.1 Ceyx melanurus | reverse complement strand
TAGGTTGGAAGGGACCTTAGAGATCATCTAATCCAACCTCCCTGTCATGGGCAGGGACGCCTCTCAACTAGACCAGGATACACAAGGCTCTGTCCAACCTGGCCTTGAACATCTCCAGGGAGGGGGCAGCCACAACATCTCTGGGCAATTTATTCCAAAGTCTTTCCACCTGCCTACTGAAGAATTTCTTCCTAGTATCTGATCTAAATCTATTCTCCTTCAACTTAAACTCATTTCCCCTTGTCCTGTCAGTCAAAGCTCTTGTAAAAAGTTCCTCCCCAGCCTTCCTGTAAGTTCCCTTCAGGTATTGGAAGGCAGCTATTAGGTCCCCCCAGTCTTCTCTTTTCAAGACTGAACAATCCCAGCAACATATGTTTCTCCGCCTTAAAACTGACAAATTCCAAATATCTTTTGGTGACAAGATCGCTGTGGTAAATATAGCTTGAGAAGTAATTCAAAGAATTTGGCAGAAAATCGTTATACCTTTCTACAGGGTGTTGTTATAGTACTTGATTTTGAAAAAATAAAAGAGGAGGTTATTTTCAATTCAATCTCTTTAGGTGCCTTGGGTACAATATTTAAAATGTTATTTAACTAGATTTCACAAACTGTCAGCCATTGTTGACCTGGTAATTTAACTATAAAAAAGATGTTATCACTTAGTTAATTTTACAATGTCAGTTTTATGCTGTTTATTCATTTAATAAATGTCAGCACTATTTAGTAATTTAATTCGTAATTTCTTGAATTAATTTGTTCTACATGCTAATAAAAATAATTGAGTGCTGTAACTAAAGTAGCTAAAGCAAAGTTGTAAGAAATCTAATAGTGTTGGATGTTTAAAATGTTTAGACTGCAGACTATATTATCTTAATTTTATAGTCAACTATTCTTCTGTTACTGCAGAAAATGTTATTTTAAACTATGTATGAAGCAATAAATTTGAATAATGTAGTGCTGGCAGCCTTATAATAAAGTATGAATTTTGAAATAAAATGTATTAAAACAATACAGTGAAACAATAAGACCAAAAGGGCAACCTGGGAACCTTTGGATAACTAAGCATTCATACAGGAGTTTGAAAAATTAAAGCAATCATTAGTAGATGGTATATGTATAAAAAAAGATAAAAACTGTAGAGCTTGGAATTGTTGAGTGTGCTGAAAAATGCATATATTTGGTAATTATTTAAATTAATTGCTTCATATAAAAATCTGATCACCCACACAGCCATGAGACATTTCAAACCTATGACTGATATGCTGATTAGTAAAGGTAGAAATAAATTATTCCGTTGCATTTTCTATAGATATATATCCCCCATAGTATAACAATAATAAACTTTATTACTGATATGTAGGAGGCACAGTGGTTTCCTAGGCTAGCTTTCTTCTTCAGTTCAATTCCTTGCTCCATTATTATTTCTCAACTCTAATAATGAAACAAAATTACATGTTGTTTAATAATTATATTTTGTTTACATTGTATTCCTAAGGAACGACGCAAGTTTGGGCCCTTGGGTTGGAACATTCCCTATGAATTTAACTCAGCAGACTTTACAGCCAGTGTTCAGTTTATACAAAATCACCTAGATGAATGTGATATCAAGAAGGTAAACATTAAATTTGCATTTAGTATAATTAACTGGTTCTTTACAGAATTACTTTTTTTCTTCATGTTGTTATTTATAATAGTTTACTGTTCTTTCAGTGCAGCTTCTAATGATCAGTTTCAGATTCTCTGTAAGCATCAAGCTTAAATATTTTGTGTGCTATCACCCATGTAAAAATATGCAAGAGTTAAGAACTTAAGTTTGATGTTAGTTTTTTTTTCAGTACCATATCTGAAGTATTAACAGGTCTATAAAATAGTAGTTTTGGAAATATTTACACTTTGACAGAGCCAATTAAACTTCTCTATAGCTGTCATATGGTCTCTACTATTTATCAAGGAATAACAGAATAGCCACTCTTTGCAAAGTAGCACTTTGCCAACAAAGTTGAGAAACTGTGGGAAGAGAAAACAAACAAATAAATAAAGAGGCTAGAAAGTACTAACTTGAGTATGATTTCAGGTCACACAAGAAATTAGATGTATTTCTAATAGCAGGATCAAGCCCAACTCTACTATAAAATTATAAAGCTGAGCTCAGAAAATACATTAGAAATAAAGTTGGGATTTTTTTTCTTCCATCAATGGCCTTTTCAGCTTACATTTGAGAACCTTATGAGCTTCAGATGATACTGAAATTTCAGACTGGATACCTTCTTCTTGCATGTTATAACTACAATTTTTCATTTACTTTACTGCATCCAGGGGATATCATGGAACACAGTACACTACATGATTGGAGAAGTACAATATGGAGGCCGAGTCACCGATGACTTCGATAAGCGTCTTCTTAATTGCTTTGCAAGGGTAGGAGACCTTAGTAGTAGAGTTATGTGTCATTTTTATAGGTAGTGGCAATAAAAAAACCCTTTCTGCTGAATATGCATTTCTTCACCATTCTGTAAGACACTTCAGCAAAAAAAAAAGTCAAACCTGTTATTTAGCAATGAGGTTCTATCCCTCGGTTTTCTTTTAGTGGGGAGAAGAAACTAGTAAAAAGACTTAGCTGGAACTCAGAAGATATAACTTTTAATGATTTACTCATGTATTCAACTAAAAATAAAAGTAGCTAAAAAAAAGAACTCTAATTCTTCAATAATAAAAATGAGATTTAAAAAAAAAAAAAAAAGAAGTAGTAAAGTAATTGTGGGTTTTTCTCTTCTGGATTTTTTGCAGGTATGGTTTAATGAAATGATGTTTGACAGCAGTTTCTGTTTTTACACTGGATACAAAATTCCAGTGTGCAAAACCCTGGATCAGTATTTTGAATACATCCAGTCTCTCCCTGCCATGGACAGCCCAAAGGTCTTTGGTCTCCATACTAATGCTGATATTATGTAAGTAGGTCTCAAAATATCTAGCTCTGAAAGCATAGTCACTTTTTTTTAGTACTTGGAAATAAATACCTATTAAATGCTTCAGGAAAGCATATTTTTCATAAGAAACAAAGGATTCACATGAATTTCACTACTGAAGAGGAACACTTGACGTGTAGGTAAATGGTTATGAATGTAGTATCTTAGTTGCATTTTACATGTCCTTTGAAAGCTGCTGTTCTTATTACTTACTCCTTGTGGTTTTAGAATATTTTTTTTTTACATTTTAAACCATAATGGAACTTTTATATACACCCATGATACACAGTCCTATACAGTTCAACTATAGAAAGTTTGTAATGTTTGCTTTCAGTTCAGAGTAGTATACTATTTTTTCTGTGCATAATTATTAAATTATTCTATTCTCTGGGTTGTCGTTTGGATCCAATCACACCTTTGGATATAATGACAATTTTTTGTTGTCATCAGTCCTGCTATTTCCATTATTTAGGTTTCTCAGCTGCACCAAGTACTAAATCCATTCAAAATTTTATCTTTGACAGTACAGTTTTTCATTTCAAATAAAGTGTGTAACAGCTTGGCTTTTTTCTTCTAATGTTATATGCCCTATGAAAGGATATGAATAATCTTTTTTTTTTTTTTTAATGAAGTTCTTAATAATTTTGCCATGAATTATTATATTTTCATTATTTCCACATTCATAATTTCTTAACACAGCTTTTTGTATTTTACAAAAAACAAGTATTGTCCAAATGTTCAACTGCTATGGGAACCCGTTCTAACATTTTTGGACAGAACAATAATTTCCCACAATTTTTCAGTCAACTGTTAGTTTAAAATGTGAAAGCCTCACCTTTCCTTCATTGAGAAGCAGAAATTACATCCTCTGAGAAGTAAACTGCTAGTAGGATATATCCTATTTTTCTGATTTATAGTCTATATAATTGCATTCACAAATAATGCATGTTGAAATGCTACAGTATCTAGCTTTTGTAGTCTAATGATACTATCTCCAAAGCTTAGATGCTTTAGGAGTTCACATGTTCTATCCTGTGGCACAATCCTTGGTTTCATGTCTTTTATATAATTTTGTATGACAAAGTAATAGAAGGATATGGGTGTCATATGAAGGTTTTAAACTGGCATGCAAAATTATGCTTTGAGTCAGTATAAATGTATGTTGTGTCAGACACATGATGTATGCTTATTTCATAGGGTAAAAGTAGGTAGTGACAGCACTGCAATACCAACACATACCATTATGTTTTCTTTTTATTTCCTCACTTAGATCTATGCCACTAGATAGCATTGTAATAAAAGTTTTTCTATAATCCCGCTTGTGTTGAAGGACTGACATGGTCTACTATCTTTTACCATCAAATGCCACATTAATTTAATGTTGGGGCTTTTTTTTTTAATTGACTCAGAAAATAAATTTACATTAGCACTGCCCAGGCTGCACTATGGAATAGAAGGTTTTAATCTTCAGTGTTGTAAATCTAGCAGTTTTTATCATTAATCCTGAAATACCTCAAAGCAGAATTAATTTAGTATTTAATAAAGGGGAAGCTTGCAGAGTTATTCCTCCACCATTTCCTCCTTCTGCGTTCCACTTTTACTAAACAACTAAATGAGGTAAATAGCCTTCCTTGTTACAAAACCTTTGTTGCTTCCTCCCATCAAACAGCTGTTTAGAAGTCTTTATCGGGCATATGCCTTTTTCTTCCCTTTCTTCCTAATCTCTAGAAATGATACAATAGGTTTTTCTGCCACCTTGTTTTCTCAGCTTGCAGAACTTCTTAGGCTTGAAGGAGAAAAACGGCAAGTGTGTAACAGGGCATGTAGAGGGAATTTCATATTCTTTACAACCATGGTAAAGCAAACATTGTTCATGATCAGTATGTTCAGCTTGGTACAAGATTAAAAGGAAAACAATTTTGGGGATGCATAAAGAAGACTGTGTATTCCTTTGGGAGATTTTATTTAACCTGATGAGACAATATGTTTTTTTCTCAACTTTAAAGTTGTGCATTGTACAAAGTATCATTTAACTATGAAAATATCCTATATAATTTATAACATATTTCTTATCCTCTCAGATACCAAAGTAATACAGCTGCTGATATTCTAGATACCATTACTAACATTCAGCCTAAAGAAAGTGGTGCAGGACTTGGAGAAACTCGTGAAGCAATTGTTTATCGTGTAGCTGAAGACATGCTAGAGAAACTTCCTCCAGATTATATACCTCATGAGGCAAGCTAATCTTAGTTGTTTTCTTACTGTTCTCTCTGATGGGTTTTTACATAAGACATTGAAAAAAAAAAAAAAAAAAAGAAAGATAAAGAAAGATTGTATAGCTAGTAGTAGATTCAAGCAAGGAGCCAACACCTTTATTGCTATCAGGGTGAATCTATATGAGTCTTTTTTAGTTAAATCAAGAACATCTAACAACTGATCTTGGGGATATGTCGTGGAGACTTTGGTTGGACTTCCAAAGCTTCATGTGAGAACACAGAAAAAAAAAAAATCAGTGACCTTTTCTGACAGCAGTTTCCTGGGCCTTCTGGGTGAAATCCTATTCTAGCAAAATCATGAGTAATTGGGTGGTATCAGAAAAAAATGAAAAATAAAAACTGCAACAGTTTTAAGGGGATAAATCTTAGTTGAATAGTGTGAAGTACAAATTTATTATTTACTTTTCTGAACACAAATAAGTTGTCATACATGACAACAGTATTCAAAAAATTCAGCTGTAACTACATTCCCTCTTCTCTGCTTCTGTATTTTAGGTAAAAGCTCGTTTAATTAAAATGGGACAACTTAACTCTATGAATATTTTTCTTCGACAAGAAATTGACCGAATGCAAAAAGTGATCACAATAGTCCGCAACAGTTTGAGTGATCTGAAATTAGCCATAGAAGGAACTATTGTTATGAGTGAGGTGAGTAAAGCATATTTACTACATATGGAACACTGTATTTTAAGCTATTACCTTGATTGCTTTAGTTCATACATCATAATTTCATTCCTTCAGAATCTGAGAGATGCACTTGATAATATCTATGATGCTCGAGTTCCTCAAGTATGGAAAAGAGTATCCTGGGACTGTTCGACACTTGGCTTCTGGTTTACTGAACTTTTGGAAAGAAATACTCAATTCTCTACTTGGATATATGAAGGAAGACCAAATGTGTTTTGGATGACTGGATTCTTTAATCCACAAGGTAGGTGTACTGAAAGGACTTAAATAATAAGACTTTTAGTACATATCTAATTTAATATTACACCTAGAAAATATGTTTTTATCACTGTCAGACTATGTCATGAAGCCAAGATGATAAAAGGGTTCCAAAAAGGGATTACACAAAGTCATGGGAAACAAGTCAAATGGTAGCAATAAACATGACTGTCAAAACAATGTTTGAATAGGGAGGTCCCTAGATTCCAGATTATCAGAATCTGGAAGAACACAGAAGATAAAGGATTTGTGTGTCATTTTGCCTATTCTAATATTATTAAACTAAGCTTCCATCTTTGTCTAATGTCAGAGATAGGGTGCTTGTACAGATGGTCTTTTAGACTGACCTGTAAACACAGTATTATATTAAAAGAAGGAAAACAGGTAGTTAACAAATAAAATGCTTTATCTTGTTGATATATTGTGACACATTTTTTAAGAAAATACTCTTTTTCTATTGTTTCAAACTAATTAACTCATTCCAAACTGTAAATTGAAAGTGTGGAGGAACTTTAATCTAGAGGAAGATGTATTTATGTTCTGTACAATAGCAACAAAATTACTTTTTTTATAGTAAGAACAATCAGTCTGCCCCTCTCCCCCTCTACTCTGCTCTGGTGAGACCTCATCTGGAGTATTGTATCCAGTTTTGGAGCCCTCAACATAGGAAAGAGACAGACCTGATGGAGCAGGTCCAGAGGAGGGCCACAAAGATGATCAGAGGGCTGAAACACCTCTCCTAAGCGGACAGGCTGATGGAGCTGGGGTTGTTCAATCTGGAGAAGAGAAGGCTCCGGGGAGACCTTATAGCCACCTTCCAGTACCTGAAGGAGGGCTACAGGAAGGCTGGAGAGGGGCTGTTTCCAAGGGCCTCTAGTGAAAGGATGAGGGGTAATGGGTTTAAATTAGAGAAGAGTAGATTTAGACTAGATATCAGGAAGACGTACTTTACCTTGAGGGTGGTAGAACAGTGGAATAGGCTCCCCAGGGAGATGGTTGAGGCATCATCCCTGGAGATATTCAAGGTGAGGTTGGACAAGGCTCTGAGCAGCCTGGTCTAGTTTAGGTTATCCCTGCTCACTGCAGGGGGGCTGGACTAGATGATCTTTGAAAACCCTTCCAGCTCTAACCATTCTATGATTCTGCAATTCACTCGGCAACCTATGCAGGGACATCGTACAGTTGCTGGAGGTTTCCAAGATACAATTGGAGAGAGTACTAGATAATTTAATCTAGGCTCTCTTCCCTGAAAGGCTGGACCAGGTGATTTTGTGAGGTCTCCAACCCGTGATATAGAATGATAAGATTCTATGAACATGCAACTCAATCAGTATTTATAGTGTTTATCTGTCTTTCACAGAATCATCAAACTATAGTTTTCATGGTGTTTTACTATCACAGGTTAGTTAATGGACAGTTTGTTCAAATTCTTCCAAGATATAATGCAAAGTACTAGTAAACATTATATATTATGTGTTATAGCTTGACATTTTTATCATTTATAGGAAAGAGGAAGAAAAACAAATTCTAACTATCTTCATAATTAAGAAAGCCTGTTACCTTATTAGATGCATGTTCACAGAATCTTGTTTAGCGTACACAACTGTCCATACAAAATTCCTGTGAGAAACTTCTCCTATGAGGTTTGGGGTTTTTTCAGTAACCTCAGAAATCCCTGAATGAGATATCTTATTAGAGGATTATATCTTGAGCGAGTTGTTTTTATTATATAACTCATATGAGCTATGAGTTAGAACCTTCACTTTGTGATGCTTTTACTCTTACTGGCCTTTCTGTGATCAGGACTTTAAAAAGTACTCGTGTTAAAGTCGTTTTTTTTTTTAGTTGATTGCCTAATGATAATTTGTAAGTCAGTATCCTGAGTACACATTTGTTAACTGAATAATTCAATAGAAAACAACAAAAAAAAGTGTATTATTTTATGTGACATTTAAAAATATTTTTTCTGTGTAATGCATTTTGTGCCGCTTCTGTTCCTATTTTGGCACCAAATCAAGGTTTGCTGTCATTAGTCAGGGTGCTAATTTTCAATAGAACTCTGAATATATGTCTATAACATTCAGTGCAGAAACATACAGATAACCAAGCAAGACTGTTTTTGTCATGTAAGATACGTACTAAATCTCTGGCTTAATTTCTCAAGGGTTCCTGACAGCAATGAGACAAGAAGCGACTCGAGCACATAAAGGCTGGGCTTTAGATACTGTTACATTACATAACACAGTGCTAAAGGAAACCAAAGAAGAAATCAAACAACCTCCTGCTGTATGTATGATATGCAAAGATGTTTCAGTATTAATTTCACTATTTAATTTATATTGTGCATCATTCAGTCATGTTGGATTGCTAGAGGAAAAAGTTACTAATGTCTTCACCTCACTGTTTTTTCTCAGCATAGAAGATATGTATGAAGTTATTTTTTTTATTTTGCTGTTACAAAAAATATTTTGTTGAAAGAACCATTTCATTGTACCTCTTGTTTTTTGGTGTTTTTTTTTAAAATTTATAGTAAACTTTAGATCAAATTTTGTAGTGTATGGGCTTTATTAAACAGCTTTTATTGCTATCCATTTCAATAGCATTATCATCTGAAAAAGTCTGGTAATAGAGTTTCAAATTAAATGGATTGAAAAGATTCAGTGTCAGATATTTTTAACTATAAAAAATATATTGCTTTTAACATTTTAAGCCAATTACTCTTTTTAAAAAATGGATCCTTTATTTTGTGTGATGTATCTGCTTACTCTCCACACAGGAAGGAGTATATATCCATGGACTGTTCTTGGAAGGTGCAGGCTGGGACAGACAAAATAGCAAGCTGGTTGAATCTACACCAAAGATGCTCTTTATCCTTCTGCCTGTGGTGCATATATATGCTGTTAATACAACCGGTCCTAAGGATCTTAAGCTCTATGTTTGTCCTCTTTACAAGAAGCCCAAGAGGACAGATCTGAACTACATTACAGTGATCTATTTAAAGACAGGAGTGTCTCCAGACCACTGGATACTGAGAGGAGTGGCTCTCCTGTGTGACATCAAGTAAACTGCTTTTTCACACCAAAACCGAATCTATGGCACTAATTACCTGATTGGAATCTTTGATGCTTCCATTATATTAAAAAAAAGGAATATTTGCTTTAATCATACAACTAATATAAAATAAAATGTCGCTAAAGAAAAAAAACTTTTTTTCGCATTCTTTTTCATACACAGATTTTAGCTTGTGTTTCAGTGACATGAAAACAGCAGAAAACAATATATAACATAACAAAATTTAAGTTCTCATAGACACAAGTGTCAAAATATTCTTGGATTCTGGATGAAGCATGCATTATTTTCCTTAACAACAGTAAACTTTATATTCAAGACAGAAAAGCATATTTGATCTATATTTTTTTTCTTGGGGTTTCTCAGGGGTCACTTGTCCTTGTTAAGATACACAGATTAAGCAAAACTACACCAGGAAATGTTTGTATTTGGAACATCTGACAGAGACTAGTACATTCTCTGTCTAGTTAGTCCATGTGAGAACACAGAAGCTACAGAAGTAGAAAAGTGCCAACTACATAATATGGTTGATTTTTTAATTAAGATGGAGAACCAGATTAACTACAAGTATTATTTTCTGGGATCTCATTTTAGCTCTAAAATATAGGCTGGAATCTTTGGAGTGGCTATCATGGCATTATTAATAATTAATAATCTGCATACAATTTTTCTTCATTCAGATACCTTTATTTGGCAATATATTTTTTTTACTTACAAACCATGACTGGACTATGTTCTTCCTTTTGCAGTTTAAGAGTGATCAAATGCAACCGTTGTTGCAAAGTGCAGCTACTACTTTAAGTACTGGGGAGTTCTGACAGACTTGTAAATTGCTTTTCTCCTACAGCTTTCTGTTGGAGGTCACCATCCCAGGATATCTTCTTGCAGAAAGGCCATGGCATGTAAGAGATAACAACACATAGATACAAAATGATGATCAGAGTGAAAAAATAACAAACCACGAACTCCACATGCAATTCTCTTTCTCCTCTGTAGATTTAGATAGATTCAAATCAACAAATCAGCTAACATGTTAGATAAAAATACACAGAAAATGTAAAAGTTGCACCACAGAACTACATCTATCTGCACAGAAGGAAAAACAAACAAAAAAAAACCCCAAACAACAACAACAAAACCAAAGTAAAACCTAAAACTGCAGGAGATTTTGCTATAAGTAGAAATTTTGACAGTACTTGTGTTGGGTTGAACCCAACTATCAGGCTAAGTACTTGTCCAGTTGCTTGCTCACTCCCACTAACTCCCTCCCTGCCACAGCAGGACAGGGGAAAGAACTGGAATAGTAGAAACTGAAAACACATTGGCCGAGATGAAGGCAATTTAGTAAGTGAAGCAAAGCTGAACGCCCAAGCAAAGCAAAATTAAGGAATTTATTTACTGTTTCCCACAGACAGGCAGATGTTCAGCCACTTCCTGGGAAGAAGGGCCTCAGCATGCATAACAATTACTTGGGAAAACAGATGCAATAAGCACAAATGTTCCCCTTCTTTCCCCATGCCTTTGATGCTGCACATGACATACAGTAAGGTATATCCCTTTGGACAATTGGATCAGCTGTCTCCATTTTTCCCCTCCAGCATTCTAGTGCACTCCCAGTCTACTCTCTGCAGGGGCAGAAGGGGAAAAAAGTTCATATTGAAAAAACAGTGCAACTACAGTGTACTAATTCCTGAAGTGTTTTTTCCCCTGGTCTGGCCTTTCAGCTTAATTACAATGGGGGAACATTGTGTAGTAGCCCTGTGAATGCCTTCATAGCTGGAAGATGTGCACTGCCTCATTTGCAAGTGAAAGTAAGAGGGAAAATAGGAGGGAAGGTGCAAATTAATAATGTACTGGGTTAAATAACTTAACATGGAAGAGAATTTTATTTTCTGTTTGTATAATATAAAGAATAGAGATCAATAGTATATTATTTCAATTATTTCATATATCGCATCATATTATTGAAAGCATCTCTTTCTTGTATTTGTCAGAGTCCAGTCACCATTTCCCATCTCTGAGCCTGTCTAGGATTTTCGCTTTCCTCAGTACCATGCATTAGCTCATACTTCCAGGTTACAATGAGTGATAATTTCCATATAGGTTTACAGTTAGTTTATGGAAATGGTCTATGTTTTATGACAGCAACAAGCTACTATCCAGAAGGCTCCTTTTTTGTCTCTGTGTGCTTTAAGAATATTCACAAGGTATGTCTTTGTCCTAGGCATAATGTGAGATAAGTGTTCTGACACGTAAACTTCTAATGAGGTGCAGTTAGTCTCTTGAATCTCAAATCATTCCTCCCAACTGACATAATCTATAGGAATTCAAGACCTCAGTTCAAGGCCTTTCACTCCAAGGAATGCTCTATACTTCCAGGATATTATAATAAACATTCAAATCCCTAAATTAAATCTGACATAGTTTTAAGTTACACAAGTTACTTCCTGAATCTTTTTATGCTATAGTTCATATGCTATACTGCTGTTTGAGTTGTGAGATAGTATTGTAGTACTTGAATTGACAAAGACAAGAATGCCATGTCAGTGAAACATAAAAATGTAACAGATGGTTTAAAAGAAAAAAAACCAACTACCAGACATAAACTTGAAATATGGCATTCCCAAATATTTAAAAAGATTAGTGGTTGTGTTCTGCCAGTTAGAAAGTCCACTTTTTGGGGTTTTAATTGAATTCTTATCTTGTTGATACAACCTTGTATACCAAGTGTTGATACACTTGCCTTATATTTTTGTATTCTTTATTATTAATCAAGATATTCTTCACAGCATTCAGGTGAGGTTCAATCTTTAGCAAAATATTTTATCATTTTTCATAAATGCTGAGGTTCACCCCAAATTTATCTGTAATGTCAGTTCCAACATTTACCTTAATTAACATATACTTATCAGTATTTTTTGCCTTAAGTCTCATTTGGCTCCAGGGAAGTGTGATTCCACCCTTAGGAAAACACTACCTTTTATACTTTCTAGGACAAAATCTGAAGTTAAAGAAGGTCCTCTCTGACTGCTTGCCTTTCCCCCTACCCCAACTCCTGGACCCTCCTTGTGGATCTGCAACTCCTAATACCTTAGAGTATCAAGAGGTTGACTCCTCCCATTCACCTTAAACTTCATTTTCCTGATGTAGTCTTGGCAGCATGTCTTAACAGATAAACTGTCTGCAGCTTCCTGCATATATTCACTAATCTGTAGTTCCTCCTACCACTGTTTAGATTTGATATTCAGATTAGTCAAATGGTTGTTCAAGAGGTTGGCTAATTAAAACTCCTAATATTAATTTCTCAAAGTCTGCCAGCTAATCACCAAAGCGGGATTTCTGTGAACAGATTCTTAAAGGCAGAATGATGATTTGCCTTTCAGGCACAGTAATTCAGAGAACTGTGTTACACATATAATTGCCCTGTGTCCTTGCAGCTTTAGATGACTTATGAGCAGGCTGCTGTACAGCAATGGAAATGAATGATGGTTAGGGTCACCCTTTTTTTTTTTGCGGGGGGGGGGGGGGGTGTGTATATTTGTGATATGAAAAGCTATGGTCTCAAAAGTCACTACAATTAACAGTTTGTGATTTCCTTCTCACTGGGTATATAAGCACAAAAAGTAAAAATTACTGTAATGTCAATGGCCATGTAAAAGGAAAGGATGCAACCTGCATGTCTACGATCTAGAGAATTTAATCCAAACAGTACCTTTCTCTTTAGGCATAACCATGATAGCACATGGGGAACTCATGAAACTGGTTCTCCATCTCATTCATCCAGAGAATATTTTTTTAATACAAAATGCTAAACTATAAAATAACACTTCTTTCTCAAGACACACATCCTTTGTTCAAAGGGGAAGGGGGGAAATCAGATACTGCAGACAAAATACTAAATGCTTGTCTCAGTATTTGGGAAGCCTTTTTCCAGGGAAATCCAGGTCCTACCTAGTAGTCGTGTAGCAGCAGTGCAGACAGAAATAATCTCTGTCTCTTTGGAAAAGATCAGAATTGTGATCATTGCATAAGACATGTATCAAACTATACAAAGCAGTTTTCCTTTTCTGTAGCAAGGTTTCCCTTGGTGAGAAGATACTGAATGGAGTGATTTCCAAATAAATTCCTCACAGAAAAAAAGCTACCACTACAGAAGAGGGACAGGACAGAGTAATATGTCTGTCAATTTTACTTAGTAAAGAATAATTTGACTTCACTCTTTCCTCCCTGTGTTATCTGATTCATAGCTTCCTACTTCTTCTTGTGAGAAATGAGGAAAATTGAACGATTTACTGAGTATTTCTTACCATAATTTCCTTTGTGCTAGCATCTTTTCATTTTGTTCATCCTACCAGCCTTCTATAGTCCACTATACAATTCTTAGCAAAGCATTCCTGAACAGAGGATTATTAATTTGGAGATCTGAATTAGAAGACAGACATTGTGGTAAGAAATTCAAACTATAATAGAAAAAGTTGTTTCCTATTCTATTACATGACTGCAAATAACCTTTACATCTCTATACTTCTAAGATTTTTAAATATAGCAATGATTGGGTCAGATTCACAAATTATTCAACACAGTGCCATATGAATTCTTCAACAACATTTTATACAAAGGATTAAGAGCAGTTTCTTTTTTGTAAGACAGAGAATGTAAGTTTTGTATTGAATTTACCTATCTAAACAATTCCCTCCATATAATAATTATATAAACTCCACAAAGCAGCTAGACCCCAAACGTAGATAATAGCTATTATATATTATAGCTATTTCAGTTCACAAAACTTGACTTAAAAAAAAATCTTTGCATTAATTTCTTTGTTGTCATCAAGAAATATATAGCCCAAAGTGTACAAACCATACTATCTGATTGCTGAAGAATGGAGATGTCTATTTTGCTTAAGCACTATTAATTATTTTAATACATTTACACACAACCAGGCCTTTAGGTTTGGAAAAGCAAAATAGCAACAGATTCTGTTGATTGGGTGGGTGTGATGATCTGCCTGAGGGTCAGGATGCTCTGCAGGGGGATCTGGCCAGGCTGGAGCGATGGGCTGAAACTAACTGCATGAGGTTCAACAGGACCAAGTGCAGGGTCCTGCAT
>JANHGL010026151.1:0-45576 GCA_024611195.1 Ceyx melanurus | reverse complement strand
CCTGGATGTGTTCCTGGGTGACCTGGTCTAGGTGATCCTGCTCTGGCAGGGGGGTTGGACTAGATGATCTTCTAGGTTCCTTCCAACCTCTATCATTCTGTGATTCTGTGATTCTTTTTTTCCTTTCCTTTTTTTTTTTTTTTAATTAAAAAGATTCCCAGACTAGTTCAACTGAGTGTGAAATTCAATGAGGGAAATTTCCTCTCCAGAGCTTCTCATTTTGGGAGGAAGGGAAAAACAACAGCAGCTCTGCTGATGATAAAACTCAATTAGAGTTGAACTACCATTGGTTGTTTTGATTTCATTTGTGTTTATCTTTTAATTAAGCTATCCTCATCTGATTTTTAATTTTTTTTTTCAAACAGGTTTTTTCATCCTCTTCCTTTATGTATGATTCAGGAGCAGGTGTTCTGTGAGCCTCAATGAAAAGGTATAATACTGCATCCTTGTTTATGATGCTGGATGGTAAAGACAGTCTTCTAAGAAGGCTAAGATATATATGTTACATTGAGGGCAATATCCAGACTGTGCCTAAACCATAAATTTGTGGCCACATCAGGTAATGTCTCTATGGACTCTGGAGAGATTTAGGCATGCTTGAAATTCAAAAGCCCCTGTCACTTAAACATGGTACATTATCCATCTGAGAGGTAGGATACTCTCAGTCAGCATCACTGAGAGTCTCTGCCAGCACTGAGGGTGTGAGCTTTGCAAGTGCTGCAATTACCAGGCAAAAAGCCAGGCTCGGCCACAGATCTACTGATTACAGCTTTTATTCACCAGGATGTGTACCCTAAGTTTTCTCTGCCTGAAGGAAAATGGGGTGCATGACTTTGTCATTGGAGAAGAGGGTAATCTCTTTTCAGCCTGGGTCATCATGCAGGCAGGAATGCAAAGGCTGTGGGGGCCAGAAGAAGAGGAAACATCAAAGAGTCCAACCAGAACCTGGTCAGGGTAGTCAGCTGGGAGAATCAGGACCAGGATTTGTCTCCCTCAGCAGCATCCTCCTCATGGGAAATGAAGGCACAAGATGAATTTTCCTTCTAGTAAGCACTTATATTAAGAACCAGTTATTGCATAACAGTGCAATAAAACATTTCCTGGGCTAGTGCTGTATGTGCTGCAACAGATCCTACAAGTGCTGAAAGGACTTGGCTTCCCAGAAGAGGAGGAACTAATTTTCATAGCTTTTTCAGAACTATCTTTCACTGTAACAAGAATACAAATTTAACTTTATTAAAGCAGCTTTTCTAAGGTAGCTCAACTAAACACAGAAAATATGAGTCACTACCACACACTTTTGTTTTCATAAAGACAGCAGTTTTAATACTGGAGAGCAATAAATTGCCTGGAATTATATCAAATGCTGTGCTAATGCTAGTCTGTACTTGAGTAACTCCCAGTGCAACATCAACAGACCTCCAGTTGTAGTAGTTTTGTTAACATTTGTTTGTTTGTTTGTTTGTTTGTTTTTTGTTTGGTTTGGTGGGGTTTTCTTGCTTTTTGTTCGTTTGGTTTTTTGTCTTTTTTCCCTCCTCACCATTCACCTTTTTACAGTGATGCTTTGCACCCAACACAGACAAAAACTGAGTAAAGAAAAAGCTCTCAAGGTTGCTAAATCAGCCACTGAAAAGGGTAGGAAATCCCAAGAAGGAGGAGTGAATCCTCAGTGCTTTTGTGCTTGCATTGTGACAGTCCTTAATTAAATGATTGCTTGATGCTTTTTTTTTCCCAGTTGGATCACACTTCACTGAATGTGCAGAACAGAAGGAGTTACTGAAAATCAGGCCTTAGGTAGGACTTGTTTTCATTGCTTTATTACTAATTGTGAGCTTTCAAGTCTTAGCTGCTGCCTGCTCTGGTGTCAAAAGTGTTCTCAGCTCACCAGGCTCTCCATAGTGCTCCACCTTGGGTGTGTCTGAGCCCGACAGACTCACATCTTGCAAAGGGTATGCAATCCCTGTATTGCAGTCAGGAGCTGGGACACAGGCTGGCAACAGCTGGGAACAGTCCTGAGCTTGCCATGCCACTGCCAGATTTTGGGATCTTATTTTTGTAGGCAGGTAGTGACAAATAATGCTGTAGTGTGATCCAGACAAGCCAGGCATGTGGAAAAGGAGCCTTGCATGAGTGAAACCTGCAGTTCAAGCCACTAGCTGAGCAGCCCATAGGAACAAGTAGGGCCAGACATGTCCCTCACCCCACCTCAGATTAGCTCTTTGACCCTGTGCAGTCCACTGTTACCCACTCATTCTGGCTCCATGAACCCACTGATATTTCCTTTGGTCACACCTCTCTGGCTCTTCAGCAGTCTTCTCACCCAGACAATCTCTTCTGCCTGTGCCAGTCCTTGTCCTATTTTCCCTCCCCAAACACAACCCCTTCCTGCCATCCAACCTTCCTCGGGGAATGTGCTTCTGTATATAGGCTTGAGAAGGTTGCTCCGCCATCCTGGTCCTGCAACTGAGGTGGTGGGGCATTCAGAAACCAGGGGTAAGTGGCTCTGTGACAGCCACTATCATGAGAGTCTGGGTCATGGCTTGTTCTGAGTCTTGCCTTGTTCACAGCAAACCAAGAACTGAGCTGTGGGAGAAGTCGTGCTGTAAGCATTGCTAGGGAGCATCGACTCCACAAGGAATGTAATTGCTATAATCTGAAGGACACAGAATAAACCTGTAAAAAACAATACTTTTCAAAGACTGATACTTTGGCCAGCTGTCAGTAGCTGGTGACAGTAATGCCAAGGAGCACAATTAACAGAAAAGGACACCTCCATGCCAGATTTCCAGCTCCAAGTGCTGGTCTCAAAAGGGTAACAGACTTTTGTCACCATGAGCAAAAGAGCGTGCTTTCCCCAGCCTCAAGGACTGAATTGCTTAGATTTAAGACATCAGCCTGAGGCAGACAGATAACAGAAAAACGTTGCATTTTGAAAGTTATAATTTGGTAAAACTCTAAGTGTCTGAGAGCAGGGGAATTGCACTGAGGAGTGCTGGAAAATGCCATCAATAAAAGATCATCCAAACATCTGCAATGCAGACAGAGATTTAAGACCCCTTACTAGGGAACTGCTTTTCCTTAACTATAAGAAGAATAACTCTGGGAAACATATGGTACACCCTGCACACCAGATGCCTATCTACTCCTCCTCCAGGCAAACAAAGGAGAAAGTGTCTCCTGAGCAGCTCCGTATGCCAGCAACCATTTCACAGCAGTGAGGATGTGCTTTGCACTGCCTGGTGCCCCTTAAAGAGTGCACACCTATTCCTGCCTGGGAAATAGGGGACTTCCCTAAATTCAGAGCAGCAAAAAAAGATGCACCAAGGAATAAAGCAAAAGTAGCAGTAGTATTTTTTTCTATTAATGCATGAGGAAGACAAAAGAAAGGAGAGAGTCGCAAGGCTTCAGGGAAAGCAATGTGTCAGGCAAGGCTGATATTCCTGAGAGCTCTAAACATTTTCATAGCTTCAGCAGTCACAAATAAAGCAAAGGGGATCGTCACAGAGTCAGGAACATGTTTCCTGCAGAGAAATAAAGAAAAGTGGTAAATTGGCTTTTCTTGTTGTTAAGGAGCAGATGAAATGGATCTTTTCTGCTATTGGAAGTAAGTGTTTGAAACCATTAAAAGCTGACAGGGCTCAGGGTCTGTAAGGCCGTAAATAGCAGCATCTATATTTAATTGAAGATGAAGGATACAGTGAATTTCTGTCCCATAAACACAACATCAGCTGTGTGAAAAAGACGTGGAACTCATTGGCAAAGAATATGAGAGTTTTGAAATGCAGAACAAGGGGCAGCTGCTATGAATTCCTGACACGCAGATTAGCTGGCTGGTACTTTTTAATTCTTTAACAGGCTGCAGATCGTTCAGGTGGCCAATGTGTACTGCTTGGTATGCTGGTCCCAGAAAGGGTTGCAGCTCCAAAGCAAGCCACCCTGTGAGGGGACATCCTCTCCTTGAAATGCCTATGAAAACAGCTATTGGAGTCATTAATAATTTGCCACTTTAAGACACAGATTTATTTTTTTTTCTTTGAGATGATTAACAGTATTCTATTTGGGTTTCCTTTTAAAGCATTTAATCTAAACCCACCTTGCAGCTTTGACACCAGGTTAATTTTTGATCAAAATCCAGAGTCCTTTCAGAAGTTCCAGCTCTTCAGAGCTGGAATGAAAAACATTCTCCCTTCCTGCCATCTCCATTCTGCTGGTCTTCAGGAGGTCACAAGGTGAATTTTTGTTGCTAGCCACTTGAAAAGAAAATTAGTCTGTGCGGGTATCTTTGGATAGACAAAGTAAATGACGGGTTTTAGCAAAAGCAAGAGCATGTCATAGAAGTGTGGTAAAATCCAGCCCAGGAGCAGAGCAGATTTACATGAAGATACAAGCAAGAAGGAAGTGCCACAAGAGGACTCTTTGAAAGAACCAAGATCTTCTGTTTGGATAAAAACCCACATGAATTATTTTACTGAACATTATATTTCGAATGAAGTCTTTATTTACACCAATCTTTTTAGCTGATCTTTCTGACATGCACAAGTGTGGGCTTGTTTGGTCCCTGAGCTAGAAATGATGGCATTTTCTCATAACACAAAAGTACACTAAACTACCAAGTGACAAAAAGGGTGCAGAGCAACAATATAGAAGTAGGCACTTAGATGAGACCTGTAGTCCAGGGTAAGGGGAAATGTGAGGTAACAGGAAGAACATTTTGCAGTCGCATGCCAAAGTCAGGTCAGAGCACAGAATAGGAAAAGGACAGAGAGACTGGTCAATACACATGAAGAACCAGATGTTTGGCTGCTTTAAATCACTTTTTTTTTTTTTTCACCCAAGGTCCAGTGTGTACCTGTTTGGAATTTCAGCCCAGGCAGAACTCTTTCTGCATGCTCTTTTCTGACTGTGGCCAGAGCACATGCTAATTACAGTGGAAAAAAGGAAAAAAGAAACCTTTAAAAGTAAACAAGCACCTCCAAACACCAGCTTTCTTTCCTACCCACGCCCACAAAAGAACAGGAACAACAATAACAGAAAAGCTTTTCCTAGAGGCCTCTGGGCTCTGTGTTACAGTTAAAAGCCATTCAATCTGGAAACTCCCATTATGAGTAAAAACCCCAAAATGAGCTTTTGATCCAAAGAGCAATCACTACACACACATCTTCTTGCTTCCCACTGGTGGTCATTTTGGTCTGATACGCAGCAAGATTTCTACATTAAATTGTCTAGCAATAAAAATTCACCCCCTGGACTCCTGAAGACCATCACAATAGAGATGGTGGGAAGGGAGAATTAATTTCATTTCAGCTCTTCAGAGCTGGAACTTCTGAAAGGACTCTGGAGTTTGATCAAAGAGTCAGGTAACCTCATCATCCATTTTATTCTTGGAGTCCTTTTTAATCCCAGATTTCCTTCTGTACAGTCATGGCCTTTTCCCCTACAGAAGCCAAGGGCCCCTTTTCCCAGGTGGGAAAAGTGGTCCCAAACCTGCCAACTTGCTGTGGTCCCCATTGCCTTCTCTCGGATGCATATTTCCCACCCCCTTTGGACTTTGTCCCAGTCTCCTCCCTCTTGATTGGTGCTAATTTACATTGGTTCTCAGACCTTGGTCTTCATCTAATTGTTATTAATCCAATTGAGAATTTTGCCCTCAATATCTATGTTCCAGAGGGATTTACAAGGAAAGATTAAAGACACCAGATAGCTAGATGAACTAAAGAACAAGCCAGTGTGGTCTGAGGACTTTGAGGTGTCTGCAGTGTGCAAATATCATCAGCAGAATTTTGTTTCTCGTGCTGAAGAGGACTCATTTCCCTGAAATTTGTGGCCTGGCTCAGAGAAAAATCAGTGTGAAAATGGAAATCAGGGCCATAAGCCGTGGGGAGGAATTGTTCAGGTTGCAAGAGGTTTTATGGTGGATTAAAGGATGAAACTGTCACATGGAAAATGAGTTGAATGTCAGTGGAAATGAGTGTCAGAGAGCCTGTGAGACTGCAGAGGGGTCTCCCCTGAGGAGGCAGTAAGCCCTGTCATTTCAGTCACTTGAAATCATGTGAAGCAAAACCTCTAAGCATCTACCATAAATAATGGCCCTTCATTTTTGTCAGAGACTAGAGCAAGATGGGAGGCTCCCATCACTGTTTTTTGAGATGCTATTAGGCTAATGTGACCTGATCCAGCAGACTGTGGCAACAGCCTTCCAGGAAGCCCACCGACAGGGAGGGCATAGCTCCACGCTGTCGTCTCTCGTTGCCACTGCCGTGGAGAACTGATGCAGATTTACTGAGGGAACAAAATGTTATCACAACAGAATTTGAGCCCTAGCTCTCCAGTGGGCTCTTTAAATAGAGATGGCAACCACGTGTTTGTGTCTGAGAAGTAGGATGAATCTGCTGGGAGGTGGTCAAGGTGTTTCTGGCTGGGACAAGTGTACCGTGTGCTGGGAGATCAGGTAGACACATTTGCTCTGAGACAGCACAGCCATACACCAGCACCAAGCTATCTGAATCCATTTTTCCCCAGACACCTGCTCAGGGAATATCACAGACTTACTCTGAAGTTAGAATGAAACCACAAGGACTGTGGAGTTTAGGGTGTCCCAAAGACTCATGTGCCCAACCTGGCATTTTCTGGAAACATCAGAGTATAAAATAATGGAAAAGTAGCATCCTGAGGACCAATACATCCATAAGACAAGTAGATTTTCTTCTTGCTTTGAAGATAGGTAGAGCATGCAGAGAAAGGGAATGATGCCATTTTTAGATTACATCTTAGGAAAACTGGAAGACTAGGAGGTGTTGGGGTTTAACAAGATGCCAATGCCAGAAACTGCTGCACTCCATGCTAATTTATTCCAGACTTCACCTAACCTAGAAACCTTAGTGTGATCTTTAAAGTGATCCCAGGGTGCTTAATTCAGGTGTGTGTGGCTGCAGTGCACACGCCTAAAGTTGCATGAGGTAAACACTATAGCTAACTCCTGTTGATTTTAGTCAGTTAGGTGCTTGAACCCCCCACTTTTTTGGAGCTGAAGTTTAGTCCTGTACTGACTGGGTTGTCCTTCAGATGACCCATAAAATGGCAGGGGTGAAGAGGATATATATATATATCCAAGCAGGTTTGGGGAAAAAGTCTTGTGTAAGACCTACAGGAGGAAGGCCACAATATAATCTGACTTCTGCTGAGTAGTTGCAGCCTGGAGAAATGAAACCCATATAGGATAAGGTTTCTTCTTTCCCTTACAACAATCAGCTTGTCCCTAGCATACAGATCTCCCAAACCTGAAGTACATGGAAAGCTGGTACCAGCCAGGCAACAAGAAAATTTATTGTCTCACTGTGTTCTGCTATGTAACTCACAATTAGTGTCTAGAAGGCTGAAGACCTGGCAGCTGCAGTGTGGCCAAAGGGATTTCTTAAGTAAGCAAACAATTTTTAGTCATTAACCTACCTGCACTCCTGTGTGCACAGGACAGCGTCCCCAGCAAGCCTTTGGGTCACAATTTGCTTTGCTTTTGGACTCTGTCACAAATGGCCACCCTTACAAGTGATATGTCTGGGAGGAAGACCACATTTTAATGGCTTTTCTCAGTAGCTTCCCCTGTCAGTGTGCAATATGTTCTGTGACTGCAAGACAGAAGATGTTGCAACCCTTTAAACAGTGCTTTCCAACAGGGCTTCCTGTGAAAGTCACTGGAGACATTAGTGGAAGCAGGATTGGACCCTGAGTAATCAAGGGAAAAAAGCACCATATGTTTGAAGGAGATGAATATTATGTAAATAATAAGACATACAGACATTTTGTAAGTGGGCAGGCTGATCTCATTATTGATCTACAATTAAACCAAACTGTGGGGCCATACCAGCCTATTATGTCTAGCATATTAAACTCAGGCTGTCTCTTTTCGTTATTGTTTCTGATGGAGTTTTAGAGCTTTCTTAATTCAGGTCAAGAAATGAGAGGCTTCCTCATAAGCATTTTAATTAACCAGATGAAGGATTCTCTTGACTCCAGAGACTCACTGGTACCAGTTCCAGAGCTCAGCATCGCTAACCCTGTCTGACTGTCATATTTTAGCTCAAATTGTTTATGTGCCCCTTTATTCAAGTAAAAACCACAGACAGCAAATCAAACCCATGCCCCCTCCCTCTGTCACTACTTGGAAAAACAAAACAAAACAAAACCTTGAAAGTTTTTGACCTAAACATGTTCTTTGTACCCTCCAATGCCTGAAGACCAGAATGTATCAGGAAGTCGACCTCAACCTGCAGAGGAAAGCCCTTTTGTCTGGACTGCGGGGCCATGCACAACTCATCACAGGTATCTTGTCTTCTCCAAGCCACCAGTGCAATAGGGACATCCAGTGTTCTCTCAGGGCTAAAACCCCAGTCCTTTTGCAGGGCTGCTTGGTGCACCACGCCCTCACGGGGAGGCTTTCACATGGTTTGGTTTCTGCAGAGCATGCTTCTCCTCATAATGGGAGCTCTTTCCTGGTCCATGGTGGCTCTTGCCCATATTTGCTAGGCTATGGAGACTCACAGTGGCACTCCTGCAGCAAGCTGACCTTTCACCACAGGCCACCCATCGTCCTGGAAAGCTTGTTCGCAGAGAACCACGTGTCCCCACAATAGCCATGGGTAAGAAAAGCATGCCCCCAAAGTTCCCCACTCCCCTGTATCCTCCTTTACGTGGAGCTGGCACAGATACTGCTCCTTTCCCTCTTGTGGGGCATGGGTGTGCCATAGGCGGGGAGGACATTGAAGAGCAAGCACGGTTTGGGGAAGGGCAGTAGCTCCAGGTGGTGGGGGACGAAGGAGAGGGTGCTGGGCAGCCAGGCACTTGTCAGCTGCCCTTGCAGTGGCGAGTAGTATCCCATGGCAGGGATGGTGGCAGTGAGCTTTCTTGGCATCAAACTAGGAGCCTTTCAAGAATAAAAATGGTCTCAGGTCAATCGATACAGACTTTTAGTTACATACAATTTATAATCAACCTTATTTGTTTCCCTGCCACTCAGTAATTGAGAAGAAAAGTTTGGAAGAATAGACTCCCTAAAATCCAGTGCTGTCCTGTCACCAAGGGAATGAGGCAACATACCCTTTGCTCTCACCATGGAAAAACTCCTGGCAGGGAAAGAGCCTATGCGCCAGCCTACATAATATTAACTGTCCAGGACTCGGCAAGGACATGGGCCAAGGTCAAAAAGTGCTGGTCAGCCTAACAAGGCTGTATGTTGTAAAGAGATACTGTTTATGAAGAAACTGGGCTTTCTGTTGTATTTCTTCCTGTTCAGGATTTTTTTAATGGTAAGGATATTTTGAATAGAAGTATTATTTATAGGGAAGTAATTTAGAAGTAAAATGGAGACGGATCATCTTTCAAGAGATGCCTCACAGCGTAATTACAAAAGAGGTGTAATTTCATGAAGCAATATGTTATTTGACCTTATTTACTGGGTTTGATCTTCGTCATATTGCCATTCTGTCTTTTTTGGTCCCTTTTCTCTGGGATAGTCCCATGTGAAGAGGTGACCCGGTGAAGGATAACTATCCTCTCCCTCACATACATAGTCTTATACATAGCCTCTAATACTCACTGTGATATCTGACTTGGGAGCAGGAATGAAATCAACTTCTGTCAGATGCTGAAGACCACCAAAGCTGCCAAATTTTTCATGTTTCCTCCACTTTGCTCGCTGGTTCTGGAACCAGATCTAGATAGATGCAAGAAAGAAAAGACAGAAATGAACAGGAGATGAAGGAGGAACTGCTTACATTCAACTAACTTTCCCTACTCTCTAAATGAGTGTCAGAAAACATTGACCTCTTGCTCAGCAGAACCAGGGGCTGAATCTAAAGAAAAACACTGTGTTTGACAAGACATTTTTCACACTTCACATAGTATGTGGGATCTCTGGAGTATCAGCTCACAGAAGAGCTAAGATCTCTCTGTTCAAGGAAAGACAGTGTCCCAGGGAGCAGCAGATCTTCTAGGGCTCTCCTGGGAAAGCAAATCCTTTTGTGGTAAAAGCTTTGAAGCAATCAAGGCACATGGCATTCTGTTTTCCCTGGGAGGTGAATTTATTGCATGACAGGGCTCTTTCACACTCTTCCCAAGTGAATAGACTGGGAAAAGACCCTCCTAGAAGTTTTGCTGGGCTGTAATAAAAATGTCACCAGTGGAGATGTAGTAACAGGATTCTTCCTATATTTAGCTGGTAACATTTTAAAATTCACAGAAGGGACCTAAGCAGAAGACCCAAGGGGATGAAACCTTCTAAATCACCGAGCAGTCTGTTACCTGCCATCTCTTTTGCACTGAAAACCAGCCAGCTAATTTTCTCAGGGGAGTTTCTTTCATCTGTCTGTTATTTGACCAGTCTGACTTCCAGCTGAGGCACGCAAGCAGTTAGTGTGCAGCCACAGTGCATCTTGCTCCACTGAAACTGTGAAAAGCTGAACCCCCTTCCATTGTAGCTTCCAGCTGGCTTAGGAGCTTTCTGTTTGAATGTGAGTGCTTCCCATGATCATAAGGTGTAGTGATCAAAACCAGGTGTTACTGGATGTAAATATGCATGTGTTTTAAACCAAATAATGAGCAGCTCAATTATTTGTTCATCCCTTGCTCAGGAAGTAATGGGAACGTCGGGAGTCCTCGGCTACATTGCTGATATTTAGCAGAATCTGTGGGTACTGAAAGGGCAGTTTTGTTTATCTGGGTTTGCACGTGTTTGTGAACTGCGTAGTCTGTATGGACTGCTCAGTGCCCTTTCTGTCATGCAGGAGTTACATGGCAAAACAGCACCATAAAAATGACTCCTCTTTAACACTGACAAAGTGATAGAGGGCAGAGGGGGGACTGAAGCCAAATTGCAAACTCTGAAGTGCTTCTTCCAAAGTCTGCATGTGGAATAAAGTCCTCACTGAAGGTAAATTAATTTATTTTTTTTTTGTAAAGGCAAATGTGTTCACAGCCTGAACTGATATTTTGTTTTTCCCAACCATCTCTCCAACACCTTTACCCCTAAAATGACTTCTCAATATCCACCCTGAATTTCTTTTACTTTGATTTAAACCTATTTCTCCATACTGTCTTCCACAGATATCAAAATACTGATATAATTTATTCTTTTCATGCTACTAACCATTTTTCCAGTGTTCTTGATCTATGACACTGAGACAGAGCACAGTATTCCCACATTCATGAAAGTTACACAAGTGCTAAATCAAGGACAAATGCCTCCTTAATCCTGCCTGAGCCTTCATGAAAGACTCATTTGCCCTCTCAGTGGTCAGCACACTGCATCAGTGTAAGGGTGACTTCAATACCATCAGTAGGGTTGCATTTGATAATGGTTTTGTATATATTTTGTAATGGATATGTATATATCTTTTTTATTTTTCCCTCTACAGATTATAAGTAATTTTTTAAACAGAAGACTGTCCTGTTACTTCATGTGATTTGCTGCTCTGTTGGGAACACTGATTAGTATCCCAGTTTGTGCTTCATACCATTGGAAATGCATTGTGAGTGCACTGATAGCACTAATGGGCACATTAAGCTATGCTGTTCCAATCCTCCCTGTCACCAAACTATGAAGCAGTATCATCATGATTAGTTGATAGTCCCAGGCATGTCATAGTCAATAAACTGCTCTGTAGTGAACTTTGATTGTTAGAGTGGGATATGTGCACAGAAGTACATTGATGACTCTAGCATTATGGCAAGTACAGAAAGTGCTCTGTGCAAAAATCATCACAACAGTGCCTGGTAAACAACGCCAAATTCCAATACACAGTGTTATGTATATTTTAATGTAGCAGATTTTATATGCAGTCAACATTTGGGGTCAAGTATGAGATCAGTCCACAAGACTACATTACAACTGTGGGGAACTGGGTTAGTTTCTGTGCACTGAAATGACAGCCAGGGCATTTATGGTCTGTGACATCAAAAGACAGAACATCAAGAAAGCGTTTTCATTTGGGCAGTTATTTCCACTTTCTTTTGAGACCATGTAGAAGATGGATGAGGGTGACAGTTTGTACTGGATGTACATTAGTCTATAAAAGGTTGATAAATGATTAATAAATATTTTCATAAATGGCTGCTTTGTCACTACAGAGTCCAACATGCCGCTCATAACCATGTGTAACTCCTATTTGTTATGCATTTTGTATGCTTAAAGCTCCTGTTAACCCTTTGATTAATCCTATTTGGGTAGTCCCAGTTGAGTGACAAATATTTTTTTCCCTATATGTAATAGGAGAAAAGTGTTAGTGGCCTCCTCTGTAAGGTAACAGAGAGGTCACGTATTTCATTAGCGTTGTCACCCAGGCATAAACTATTAAGAATGTACTCTGAATAATGAACTGGTGCAGTGAGTTTTGGAGACATAATGTACCTGAACTCTGGCTTCTGGGAGGTTTATCTTTTCTGCCAGTTGATTGCGAATATGGACATCCGGGTAGTGAGTCACTTGGAAAATCTTCTCCAGTTCCTGGAGCTGCTCAGCTGTGAACGTTGTCCGGATTCTCCGTTTCCCTTTCCTCTCAACTGTGCAAACAAGGAAAGGTGTATCACATTTTATAGGAAAAGGCCGAAGGGCCACGAGAAGACTCAGAGATCCAGTGATTTCTGTAAATTGCTATGCAGCTGGGATGGCACCTCCAATGCATTCTAGGGATGTACTTACCATAGGTGACTCTTTCCTGACCCAACACTGAATATGAATGAACTACATGATCATTCAAGGAGTGAGTCAAAAATGCCCATTTGCTGAGATAATTCTGTGGATTCGCTGCATGTCAACATCTACAAAACTGTGTATTTTCACTACAGGAGCTCTGCAATGATTTTGTCATCAGTTTTAATGTCGGACCAACCTTTGACGCCTTTTTGCTCCTGTCTGTCACATGCACATATCTTTTGCTAATTTATAATCCCTTATTAACTATTTGTGAAGAAACCCCTAAGGTAAACAGAATGAAAGAGTAGATAATACATTTTGTCTTGGTGCTGTTCTCATGGCTTTCAGCTCATTAATTTTCCATCCCTACTTTTCCTGTCACGCTAGTCTTACTTTCTAGCTTTCCTCAGGCTCCGAGATATTATTTTATTCCATTGTCATTCTATCAGTTTTGACTAATTTTCTCCTCCTATATGGCAGCAAGATCAAAGAGTAGACAAAATACATTAATGCTGTGTCAACCATTCCAGACTGACTGACTGCTGCTCTGTCCCCATGCCATTCCTTTGGCAATATTTAGGGCTACCCAGCAGTTTTTCTGCCGTGTGACAGGGGCATTAAAAATGTTACCTTACAGAGCAAGTCATGCTATTATCCTGGCTGCACCATTGTGTTGTGGGGATGTTCTAAACAACTCTAACCTTAACAAATACAAGGCTTTAAAATAGCAGCATATGGGGAACTTCGGGTGCTGTGAATTTCCAAGGGTATTCTTAGACTGCTCCATTCCTTCACCTGCTGTGGTGTGACCACTCTAACACTTTCCTCAGCACTACTATACTGTTTTGAAAATACCCTCCTATACCAGGGTCTTTTGTTTAGATCGTGAACTCTGTATGCTGCTTGGTGTAAGTTAGAATAAGGTCTAGGTTGCTCTGAAATTATGCTGAAGGAATAATGTCTTGAAAGGAGGGTAAAGGACCAGTAGAAGTGATCTCAATTCAGCTGCTTTGCAGAATGTGAAGTATCTTCCAGCTAACATTGAATGACCAGCAAAAAAAGCCATGCCTCTAGCACTGTGACTCACAGTGGGTTTTTTTACTGAGCTTGCAAAACTGAAGCCCGGTTGGAGCATAAAAATTCTAATATCACTAGTGACTGTGTTGAGCTTGCTACTCAATGACCTGAAGTAATTGGCAATGACACTATGTTACTTGAGAAAATGACCCTTTTGAATAACTGCACTTCCATGGTCTGATGTTAACTATCAATTCACACTATGTAACCTAGATGCATGCACTTTTAATGGGAATGGTTAACCAGAGAACTTTAGCTTAGTCCCTCAGAGGCATTGTATGCTTCTTTTCTTCCCCCTTTTGTTCAACCTTTAGCATAAACTCTTTCTTTTGTCCCTTCTTGTTATTCTTTATATCCCTTGCCAAGTTCTGCTCCAACAATGCCTTGGCCCTCCTGACCTCATCCCTACATAATTGGGCAGTATCCTTATACTCTTCCCAGGGTATTTGTCTCTGCTTCTACCGCTTGTGATGCTCCTTGCTTTTTAATTTGAGACCCCTTACTAGTCCCCCATTGCTCCCACACTGTTGTGTCCTCCCACGCCTTGCCACATGGAAACCTGGTGACATTGTCCCCTTCCCCTTCACATTTAGTTTAAAGCCCTGTCAATTAGCCCTGCAATCTCCTTCACAAAGATCCTCTTCCCCCTTCGAGAGAGGTGTCTCCTGTTTGGTGTCAGCAACCCTGGCACTGTATAGATCATACCATTGCCTTGTACCACTCGTCCCAAGGCTCTAAAGTAATTTTTGATTGTTCTAGGACTACCAGTCATTATTTCTTCTCCTCCTGCATGGAAGATCAATAATGGATAGTAGTCTGTAGAGCGTACCAGGCTAGGAATTTTCCTAGTGACATCCCTTACCTGGGCTCCAAGTCAACAGCAAACCTCCCTGTGAGAAGGGTCTGCCTGACATATTGGTCCTTCTGTTCCTCGTAGAAGCTAAATCCTCACAACTATCACTCTCTTTATTTTTTTCTTTGTTGCACTAGTCCTAATTCTAGGGGCTGGCTGACAGACCCTGGGCAACTGAACAGATGGACTATCCTCTCTATCCTCCTCTGCCCTGTTGTCTTGAAGATTTTCACCTCATACCTCTCTGTGGGGGCTAACCTTCCCATATCCTCCTGGGAGCTACAGCAGACAGCTAAGATTGAGTACCAAGTTGATATTTTGTTAAACACGTCATGTTCTGTCACACAGTAATTAATTTTTCTGCTGTATTTGTATCATTACAGAATATGTTATTTCTATTTCTCTAGAACAGGGCAATTCATATAACAGATCCTGGCAACAATTGAAGTTTGCTCTGACCTTGTCATGGTCTCAGAAATGTGAGACCTCACAGAGATCCCCTGTACACCTTCACAAACACTGAGCTGAGCTCCTGTCTCTACCCAAGGTAGAAGACCAGCTCCCCATATAGTCTCATATTGGCTTCTTTGCTATGAAAATGACACAGGTGATGGGCAAAAGAAACTCCTTGTCAGTTCACATTTTTCCTTCTTGAAAGGTGAACTGTTTTACAGATGAGACTCTTATGTAAGGGTAGGGTTTACATAGAGCTCAGAAGTGTCAATCCTTCTGAAACCAGATTTTTCAATGCTGAAACTCATCAGATTAAACAAAATACAGTAACATAAGGTCAGCTATGGGCCAGTAGAGACTGAAGGACAGGCTTTGATTTCAACTGGAAAAGAAGTTTAAATTGCTAACAAAATGGACTCCTGTGAACTAATCAAGGCTTTTGGCAGTAGGAAATCTAGAAGAGTGCATTTTTTTTTTTTCTGTAATCAGTCATTCTATTTTTGTTTCTTTAAAAAAATCACAACACTATTAAAAAATACCAAAAATCTGGGACTCTGCATTAACATTTTCTCTTGCAAGATGAAACTTTCTCTGTCTAGCTTTGATACCTCCCTTTGCCTTGGGACCTTAGCTTAGAGATCCCATAGCAAACAACAGCATTCAGGATTACAGTCTAATAAAGAATGTGGGTGGAAGATATAAGACTAGAAAGTGTTGGAAGTGTAACATTGGCTTTACAAACGTGGCTTTAGTGTCTCTGGGGAAATAAGACTCTGTCTGAGTTCCTGAGCCATTTTCTATGTAAAAACTGGAGATATTCAAGTGTGCTTTTATGCCCTGCGAAAGTCATTTGCAGGTTAGCTGACTGTTGAAACCAAGTCTGCAAATACCAGGCAGCTAAATATGTCAGATGCTTAGAGATATGGCTGTCTGTACATTGCCTTACTGTTGACATTGGAAGGGCTAGATTCTCTAGGCTGATAAAAGCAGTATGGCTTCTTTAAATTCAGTAACAGGCTTCATTTGTCCTTTGCAGATCTAGCTTTTTTACTAAGTCAGACTTGGAGCAAGTTGAAACATTTGAACTTTGTAGAAATACAGATTCTTGAAGACACACAGTGAAAGGATGAGATCAAGAAGTTTCAGCAGGGAAAAGTCTGATTACATAATAGGAAAAACTGTTTACACCATGAAGGTAGTTTTGACATGGGCCTGGAGAGGCTAAGAAGTCTCAGTCTTTGGAGATATTCTAAATTTGACTGGATAAAGGCCTAAGCAACCTGATTTAATCTGCCCCTGGTTAGAGCTGGGGTTGGACAAGATGGTTTCCAGAGTTCATCACAACTGACTTTGTGATATCATCTCTGATGTCCAAATATCCACAAGGATTGAAAACCCCCCCCATCATTCATTTTCTAAAAACTAAGGGAATTTAAGGCTTTAATGCTATGCACAGTTCAATGAGTCTGATTTGCAATTGCTTCTTCACACACTTTTAGCTTAGCCAGTTACAAGATACTAGAGGTAAGAGAAAATAAATACTGAAGACTACTGTTTGTACCTGAGTTTGGTAAATATAAAATGTGCAGCTGCAGCAATGCCATATTTAGACAAATTGATTCTGTACTATAGTCTCTAGTAGGCAAATTACCTCCAGTGCACCTTGCACTGATGTTTCTCAGATGCCCTGGGTACCTGAACCAGATATATGCTACCTCAGGGAGATCTCTGCAATTTCATCTCCCACTTGCCCATTGTCAGGCTAAGACTTCATCAAGCCTACTTGGTCTCATTACAAGGATGCATACACTGGTGGGATAAGGAGCTAAAAGCCCAAGAAGAAGGACTGGAAGTCATTGCTGGCACATTTTGCTTTGGAGTATGTAATCTAGGTAGATAAAATCTGGTGGGATCAGTTTATCTTGTTGCAATTCTGTCTGTCATTTCTAGACAGACACTCACTCATGCTATGCAATGATGAAAGATTTTGCTACTGCTTTGACAAGAAGAAAACATTTACATAAGCAAACAAGTGGCTTTAGCTACATATCCTCAGAAATATATTTTTCTCTGTGTAATATTTGTTTCTTAGAAACAAGCTCAGGAGCATTGAAAATGAGCCTCACTGCATCTAGTTAAGTTCTGATTTTCCCTTTTAGCCTCTTTAAAATAAATTCCTGTCTTGTTTTTAATTCAACCAATTACAGATAAGTGGGTCTTCCAGCTGGTTCCTTCTCATGGATTTTCTGAATGTTGTTCTCTTGTGATGACATTTTGCTTGTGGCAGCCAAGCCCATAGCAAAAAAAACCCCAAAACCCAAACCACTGGCAGTTCTATAAAAGAGTTATTACAGAGTGCTGATGGCATCAGGACAAAACATGCTTCTGTGTGTACAGAGACCTGTCTGTGGCAATCCCTCTCCTAGTTAAAGAGGTGGCTCATGGTTTTCAAAAGAGCCTGGGCTATGCTATTTAAGTAGGAGTATGGAAATGTGGCTAATATTTATTAAAGTGTTTTTTCAGTGTTTGTTAAGAAGGACTGGTATAGCCAGCAAGACTCATCCTAATTGGATCAGTATGACACACTTGGGATAGAGCCTCCTGCTAGTGAAATGCAGCATTTAGCATCCAGCTGCTGCCTTTTCAGGAACTGACCAAGTTAAGACAGAGCAGTAAGACTTGATTGCTTGCCCCTCCCTTCAGCCCTCAACTCCTTGATGGAAAGTTGCTGCCACCCTAGTGCAGAGTACAGTGCCTAATCAGCTGACAGCAAGGTTGAAATCCAGAGAGGTACAGACTTGAGGCAGTCCAAGCAGGAATACTAAAAATACCAGGCTAGAAAGCTGTTTAAGCATATAGCTGTATGGTAGCAGCCAGGGGACTTTCTTATTCTGCTTGTCAGCAGAGTTGGCAAGAAGTAGATGGTATGTACAAAACCATTCATGTGGACAGTCTGTTGTGGAGGATGGTGCTGACCATCAGCCCGAGCCCCTGGTGAATTTAACCCTTCCCATCTGCCAACAAAATGATGACAGTGTTTACAAATGCTGCTGCCCTGAAATGGTGTTATCCTGGCACAAGCAGTGGTGAGTGAATTATCCGAAGGAAGAAGCACACAGGCCATGGTTTGAGGGATGCCAACTGACAGTTTCTATCACCTGATATCAGTTCTGCACCTAGGCTAAATGACCTGTACCTTCATGAACTCCTTCAGGTCAATCCGGGTTTGGAGTAGGTATATGCTTAGTTTCCCCATTCAGCTGAATCTCAAGCTTGAAACATACTTTCTGTGAATGTTCAGCCAATGTCAAATGTCACCTTAAAAGCAGTGGCCAGCCTCATCTGAATCAGTTCTCACCAAGGAAAATAAGTTGGTTGCCCACTGCTTTCTCTACACCCTTTTGCCAGCCACCTTTGTCAGAAAACAGTCACTTCCCCATGGAGAAATCTGAGCTTATTGTGGGTTGCACAGCCTGCTTTCTATTTTATTCCTGCTCTTGCTGGTTATTTGTACCTGCAGACCTCTAGACATCAATCAGACATACTTGTTTACATCCTCACCTCAGAGTCTGCGCTCCCTTCAAGAAAGCATAATTCCATCATTATTTCAGTGTGTAGTCTCTGCTGTTTCCCATTTCAGTATAAAGCACTTGCTAATACATTAGGTAAAAGACCTGCCCTCAATTTTAAAGAGCAGTAATTAAAAGTACCAAATCCCGGGGATGTAATGAAAAGTTCTCAGACAATTTAGGAGAAGCCCATAAATACTTGTAAGGCTTTTGAAATAAACTTAATTGAGATGTGGCATCAACTTCATGAGTAGTCCTTTGCAAGTGATCACATTACACAGATCTGACCAGCAGGAACAAAATAACATCTGCGTCCTCTGGATCGCTTTGGATCCCAAATTCCCAGGAAAGCAGGAGGGTGCTATCATTTGCTTTAACTAAAAGAAGCCCGAACCCAAGAAAACATGAAGAAACAACACAAACAGAATTTATGATAGTCCCCCAAGTGCTAACAGCTTTATTTTCTTCAGTGCTCACTTGTATCAGTAAGACTTCTGTGTGAAGTAAAGTGAGACTTCTTTTATTTAATATTCAGGGTGTGATTATAAACAGTCTTCAAAGGGGGAGAAAAACAAAGAACCAGCCTTATAACAATGCCTCAGATAAACCCACCAAAACAAGGTCAATGGTCTCCTGTATTTCTAAATGTATATGGGAATACCACACTTCAGAGACATAGGGCTGCAGGGACTTTTCACACTGATAAACAGAAGACTGGTAAGACAGCTAGCTAATGGCAGCAAAAAAATATAAATAGGCGCTTTTTTTTTTTCCCACTTTTCATTTAGAATTGCTTCATTTTGTTCTGCAGGACAATGAGGTGCTTGTGCCCTTTCTCTCAGTCCCATTGGCATATTTTTGGGCAGACGATATTTATCTGGGATTGTGATTATACAGTGCTTCATTGTTTCTTGGGTGTTTTGTAAACATATGAAGATAAGTCAGCATATTGGGAAAAGACTGTTTTGCAAGAGATAAACCACGTTGTTTCATGGGGATACATGGATTTGACCACATTCCACAAACATCCTGTACAAATGAATGTATGGCTTCATAGAAAGCATACACAACATGCTAAAGATGCCCACAACTGGCATCAGTACAGAGGGGACATGACTAATATGGACTCAGTTCTCTAGAACTGAGATCATCTCTGTATTTCCTGTTGTCTTTATGATCATTGCCACCAGAATCTGTCAATATGCTTTGAGATCAAAGATACTATCATAATACTAAAACAATTAGATTAATAAAAGATCCCCAGGCTCCCAGTCAGCAAGCAGAGGACTTCTGCTGTGGAAATATTTGGGTGATGTTGATTCATTATGAGAGCCTGCTTTACAGTGAATAATGAAGACATGAGCTGCAGGAAATAACACAGTCCATTTTTTTCCCACTGCCTGAAATCCCCAGTTTCTGGTGGAATTAGGAGCCATCTCCATTTACTGGAGCCTGATCTACCTTGTACTTGAATTATTGCCCAGAGAAGAAATCCCACAAGAGTGCATCTGGCAGTGTCTTGAGCCGATGCTGCTATCTGGCTTCTCCAAGGCACTGAATCTCCTCATTGGAGCAAAAGACTGGCACTATTATTACCCATGTGCAATGCTGGGCAGCACTCGTTCACTGCCTTTGCATGTAGTTAGAGCCCACACAAATGTATACAAGCAGAGCAGCATGTGTAAAAGAATTGCCTGTGAGGATCTGAATGGGGCTGGGATCTTTCCTGTGGCAGTCTGCAGCAGGAGCTGCTGTAGGTTAGGCAGGCACAGAGGCATGTAATCCTCTCAGGCTTGGCTTTTGTGAACTGAGCAAGTCCCAGATGTGTCACACAGAGCAAAGGGAAGGAATTAAAAGGAAAATGGGAGCTCGAGGTTTAACTTGGGCGTTTACATGGACGTGTTGCTGTGATGCTGCCCAACTGCCACAAGAGTTTTCCCTGCTTGTTCTTATGTTTTGAAGACCCTGGCAGCAATGTGGTTGCACATAGTGAAATAGCAGCAATAAATAATTTGACAGAGAGCTGGCCCAAGCAGAGTCTGTATCCACAGCTTCAAAGTAAGATCTTTCTCAGAATGGTCTCGTTCTAAAACACCACTTATAACAGCAGTGCTTTTAACTATGCTGCTTCCCAAGAACCAGGTTTTCCAAGAGTTCTGCTGAGCTTTTAATGAAGAATGCAGCAGGTGAAAGAACCCAGTGTTCAGAACTGAGGCTTCCAAACTCAAATGGGAGCTTAGCAAAAGGAAATGTTGCCATCAGCATATCTCTAGCATATGAGGGCTTTTCTCTTTCTTTGCTTACAATGCAGCCTCTAAGTTCAAAGTGCAAGAGGCATTGCTTCCTGCAAATGGCTTGTGATAAGGGCATATATCTATTTAGTTTAGATGACGCTTCATTTCTAAACTACTTAGTCACAGAAGCCATTTTATGGGAAAAGCAAATTTTTAGAAACACTTCAGTGTTACAGCGTTTCCTGGAAATATGCTCTGAATACACACTCAGGGTCACAACAGGGGTGCTCTTGCTATCTCAAACCACAAAGGGCATATTGTCACAGTCACCTCATCATCTTTCTCCTCCTATCCAACAAAAAGCACGCTTTATTTCCTCAGCTGCCTGACAACTACACAGCCATTCATGCTTAGTCAGAGCTTAGTGCCCTTCCTTGCACATTCTGCAGGCTTTGTATGTAGGTAGAAGCAGGATGTGAGACAGAGGTGAGGGAATGCCTAGCCAAGGACTTCCAATGTCTTTCACATCCCAAAGCTCTCCTGCTACTGCAGTCAGTGCCATTCCCCTGGGTGTTTGTAAGCATCCTCAGTGTGGGTGTGAGGGAGGTCCTGGGGACACCTCTGTGTTGTACACAATGGGCATTTGGCACTGCCTTGGTGCCTTATCAAAGGACTGATACCTGGCCTACAGCTACCATGCCAAAAATGCCCCTGAAGCACTGTGGAGTCCATAGGCATGGAAACAGAAGTTAATTTGCTATCAGATCAAGCTGTAAGAGTTACAGATTGCTTCCAGAGATGATGCAGTCTACCTATCCTGCAGGCACTGCTTCTAACCTTGTCTGGGAAAGGTGACTCCAGCCACAGCCAGAAGCAGGAGAAAAAGAGCCAGCAGCCCTTTCCCCATAACATAAAGTGGAGAAAAGAGGCTGAAGCTTATGATGATGGAAAGGATTTTAAACCCAGGTGTCCAGATCTCTGCTAAGAATGACAGAGTGTATGAACAGGATCTGAAACATCATTGTTTGTGCACTGCAGGAAAAATGCCAATCCAGTGCTTTAGGACCCTCCCTCCTCCTTCAGCCAGTTTCTATCAAAGGCTCAGCAACTGCAGGAACCAGTAGCCTAGAAAATGGCTGATCATTAAACCTCTGCTTGGTTTCAAAACCTCACTGCCACCAGGGAACAGAAGGATTTTTTTAAAAATGCCTTTAAAATATAAGTTGTCATTGAAAAGGCCTGCTCAGCCTGTCTCAGTTTTGTGCAGCTAATTACATACTTCTCCCTTTGCTTTGCTGATGAGGCTGGTACCAACCACTGTGCTGGTCAATGAGGCTAAGTGCTGAGTTGGGACAGGCACCTCCCTTCTCTGTGACCCTGGGAAAACCATTTCCCTGTTCTGTCACCCTGGGAAAGCCACTTCCCTGAATTGGTGTGATCCCTATGGCTGGGAACTCCCTCCTGCATGAAATATTATAATTTTTAGTACTCACAGGCAACTTTGAATGCCGTATGTACAGCCCTGGCTCTTCTGCAAGGAGACAATGTGATTTTGCCCTGTGGTTGTCAGCTGCATGCAGCTGACAGGGCAGAGGTAGGCTGAAATACCTGGTTATCTTACAAGGTTTCTTTCTGCATCAAGACAGATGCTGTCTCATAAAGAAGGAGGACGTGACAGCAGCTTGTCACAAGACTCATGTATACCATAGGAGCAGCAACAGGAATAAGGCTTTTCTTTCTAATGTATTTCACTGAAAGAAAGGTTTCATCTGCTAACTTGCAGAGTATGGGCCAAGGAAGATGTGTAGATCTCAGTGAAGGCAACTGAGTAACCTTGCATCTGCAGTCATGTGAGCATATTAGGAGACACCAATGGACTTAATTGAAATTGCCTTTTTTTTTTTTCTTTCAGAAATGAGTAAGAATGAACTATTCAGAAAACACTGTTGCTAATGAGAACCTGTTTTCTAGAGTGTGGCATAAAAATGTCTATTAACCTTTCCTAAGACTGTCCTGGTTTGATCTAGGATAGAACTAATTCTGTTCAGATATTTTACTTTTCAGCTCTGTCTCTTCTAAGTGACTGCACTTTCTGAGTTTAATGTCAGGTTTTTACAGACAGTGTCTGATTTTAGATGTGATAGTGTTTGATTATAGTTGCTACCAAGGATTGGTGTGCAGAAAGGCTTTTGCTTATACTTGCTTCTGTAGAATACAAGGTCACTGCTAAATATTTTATACCATGTTGGGGGTGCAGAAAGAAAAACGTCACACCTTCCTCTGTAGGGGAACAGACAGGACAGGTGACCCTAAACTGACCAGCAAAATATTCCATTCCATATACATCACATTCAGTGTAAAACTGAGGAGTGGCAAGGGTTAATCACTCTTCTTCAATGACTGGTGAGGACTCAGACTGGTCTCCTGCCTTTGACCACAATCTATGTGCTCCTGAATCCAGTTCTGGAATCCAGCTCCTGTCTGATGATGAATCCATTCTGGGACTTCCCAAGTGCCTACTTCACATCATCAGTGGTGACAGTGATGAGATTCCCATGGGGAGACTGGTTTCAATATTGAATTGGTATATATCTCATTATTTTTATTATTTATTACAGCTGTTTTAGTTTTCTTTTTCAATCCATGAATCTCTCTCCCTTATTCCTTTTTTTATTCCCCTTTGGGAAGGAGAGGGAATAACAGAGAGCATCTGTCATTTGTCTATTGGCCAGCCCAGCCCTAAGCATTGACAAAAACTGAAAGCATTTTTTGTCACATGCTACTAAAAAATTGCAATCTGTCTAGGAACTAGTTCAAGAACCATGCATCCTTCTTAGCTTCTATGCAATGTTTGGTGAAGTATATTTGCATTGTTCTTTGCTTTGGCTAAGAGGGAGCCTGCTGATTACCAGTGCTCACAACTAATGAAATTAGCAGACCTACCAATACGGCCAGGCTTAAAAATTATGCCCGACCCATCCTGCATGCCAGACCTATTGCACACTGACGCTGTCTGTGCGCATGCTGATGACCTCTTCATCAACTCTTCAGCAGGTCCAAGGTGTACAGAACACATGGAGCTGATGTGGCACGTTCAGCAGCCTCTCTCTCTGTGTTGTGCAACGCCCACTTACTGGGAAACGGGCGTTGCACAACTTGGGGAGTGAGGCTGCTGAACATGGCACTCCATAGATTGTCACCCCAAGTAGGAGGGCAATAAACACCCACAGTAGTCTACCACTAAATTTGGTAGGGTTGGCAGGTCTGAGCTAGATTGTTAGCTCAGAGGGTGGGTCTCTATGTTTTTGATGGCAATACTGAAGAACCATCCCTGTGACTCAGCCAGTAGAAATATTTGTGACCTCTGTTGTTAGCTATTGCCAAGTACATTAATGTACAATAACAGCTGTGGATTTGGGTACTCTGGGAGAAAATGTAGATATAGAGGTGCTCACCATTAAGTGGATGGTCCACTGGAAAATTGCATAGCTGATCTTCCTCTTCCTTGTGTTTTGTTTTGCATTCTAGGTGTTCACATCCTCTGTCCCTACCCAGGAGGGAAGCTGCTGCCTGCACTTTCCTTGCCCTGGCCATGGGTGTAGCACATGCAGCAGGGAGAAGCATTTTGGCTGAAGGTAAGTCCCAGTCTAGCTGACTTCTGATGCTGGAATCTGTGAAGGGCACAGAATAAGACAGCTTTGAATAAAGCAGCACACTGCCCAGTTTGTGTGAAAAAAACCCAAAACAACTCCAACAGACATGAATATGGGCTACATATTTTATCATTCAAACCTGACCATATTTAAAATGGCCTTAATCCTCCTGTGCTGGGCATCAGTGCCAAGATTACCTTGTGTTGCAGGGACATGGTACTGCTGAATTTGACCCCCAAATCTAGCCTGTTATCTGCTTTCTTCAACCTTAAAAGTTTTAATGATCCTTGTGGGAGATTTTCAAGAAAGGACTGTAGGAGTAAGGAGATACAACCAAGTGATTGAGAAAGCTCATCTTCCCTCTCAGCATCCAAACTGCTAACTGCCATTTCTGAATAACTCAGGAGTACAATAAATGTGGAGTTGCTCTGATACTCTGCCAGCAAGATGACCATGGAAATTGCTGTTCACCAAATGCTTTTAAAAAACTGGTCCTTTCCTAAATGTGCCTATAGGTACATCTACTCTATAGGAAGATGGGCCAGAGAATAGCCTGAACGTCAACGTCTACCCTGATTCAGGATCATTTGTCCTTTCTTCTACATCTGGGCAGTCTGCTGCTCAGATTTAGGCATGGGATAATTCTAATGGCAGCCTTTGCCCAGGCTGTGAACAGTTCCCATTTGTTTTTGTGACAGGTGACACTGGTGATATCTAGGGAGGTACTGACAGCCAACTCATCTTCATGAAATCACCTATGCACTCTTGTTGACAGGACAAACATAAGAGAGGTGCATATTGGCCCGTTTTAATGAAGTGCAGCTACAAGGTTAAATCAGAGTAGAGCTCAGGAGTAACCAGTGGTGACACGTGCTAGGACACCTGACCCTGAAAGCTGATTAAATGAGTCACAGAAGCTAGGATCTTTCTTCTGCCATGCTGTTACTTTATTACGAACATCATGATCTTTGTGTGTAGCAGGGACACCGCAAAGATCTCTCAGATTAGTTTTCCACCCTTGTGCATGTCATCTAAGTCATTACTCATCCTTATAAAGGTAAGTGGACCTTGCAAAGCCATACAATGAAATATGACATGTTGGAGGAAGCCTTGCTGTTCAAGGCAGTGAGCTGTTTGTGGCTGTTAGTGTCCCAAGAGACATAAACCAAATCCCCCATTCTTTTACCTGCTCCTTTCTACATTAAAACCTCAATTGTAAGACTCAGTTCTGAGAGCTTTATGCACTGTCTTTGGTAGATGCAATCAAGGCTCAGGCTTGACTCTTCAGAGACAAGGCAACTGGATCTATGCTACTTTAATGGCAAACCTAGAATTTGATTTAGTTTTCCTCCATGCCTGGATTTCTTTGCTTGGAAAGGTAGACGAAGAGATAAGACATAAGCATAATGGACCCACTGGGGAATTCTGTTTCTATGGTTAGCATTACTCTGATGTAAGTGTGACAGCACTTAGATTTCAGACAAACCAGTCTGATGTTGCCACTGAAGAACACTAAAATCTTAATGCAGTGATAGACTGTACTCCTAAGCAGTCATCTACACCAAGGATCTGGGGTTTGCAGCACCCGTGGCTGTTCCTCTCTTCCCTGTGATAACTAAATAGCAGCAAGTCTGAACCTTGACAGGTTCTACTGAAAGAAATTCCATTTATCAACATATATTTTACCTCTAATGCTGTATCTGGCATTGGCAAACACCTAACTTTTTAGACTTGTCGGAATTTCATTTTCTGAACAAATAAGTTCTGTTTGTAACCAGCCTTGGAGTGATGATAATTATAACATCTGCAGACAAAGTGCCCAATTCTTGCCCTCAGTAAAAGGTCACATAATAGAAATTTTACAGAGGGCTGACACTGACATGAATAAAATGCAGTTACAAGGGCTCTGAAAATTAGCCAAAGCCTCATGTCAATAAAGGATGATTGTTCAGATGTTATCTTTTGAAATTATCACCAATCTTTGGGTAAACTTTTAAACACAATTGCATGTGTCCAGTCATGCTGACCTTAAAAACCTGGTATGAGGTACCCCTCTGTGTTTGAGGCATATTTTGCAAAATGGGACTCATTTACTTCCTTTAGGATCAAACATATGTGAGGTTTCTGGTAAGAAAACACACGAGGGTTTGAACAATATTTGTGGGATAAAGGTGCAGTATAGACCTGGGAGCAGCCACTAGCTTGGGGCTAGGGTTATATTATTTGCTCAAGAATTATTTGCTCACAGGATATCAGTGCTGGTATAGGTTCTTAGCCCAGGATTTCTATCTCATTCCCCTATCCCTAAATTAAGGAGTAGTTGTACTCTCTTGCTAGATGTGATGTTGTCAAAATTAATATGTAACAGAATTGGTGGTCTGTCATTTATCTGCCAGTAGCCAGAGGAGGAGAAAGAGAGAAGCAGAGACGACTTCCTTCACCAAGATTCCAAGATCCCTTTATTTATTAATTTACAGCTCTTTTTATACCCTTTTAACTTCATGGTAAATGGTCAAGAAATCAGCCACCCCCTGGGGTGATTGTCTGGGGTGCCACAACACCCATAGTCAAAACATCTCTTTACTGTTTTACAAACAAATGCCAGCAAGGTCACAGCTTGGTGACAACCTTCACTTTCCCACAGGAAGGAAAATTCACTTGCTGCAGCATTTTAACACCCATAATGGTCCTTATATACTACAGTTTTGAATAACATCAGAGAACCTGATCAAAATGCTCTTATGGGTGGTGATTAACATGTTCTAAGAATGACAATAGCATTTTCTAAATTATAGAAGTCTTTTCACATGTCTTTATCCTTCATACACTACTTTTCTCCCCAAAATTTTTCTCTGAGATGTTCACTTATCCCAGTGATGACCACAACTTATATATGAGCATGGATAGAATACTTATAGGCTGAAGAATAGAAAACAGAGAGGGAATAAAATACTGTCTTAGGCATATGAGAAAATACCAATGTCTCTGTGAACTGGTGAAAAGATCTATTGTTTGAGATCAAAGAAAAAAATTAAATTGTCATGAACCTTAAAGAGAGGCTGAAAAAATCATGTAAGTTTTCTGGAGGATACAATTGGATGCAGATGATACTGAGTTTAAAGCATGTATCTGAGAGTTAGGAGCCCCAGGGTGAATAGAATAAAGTGAAAGTATAGGCTGAATACAAAAAAGTCCTCTTGTCCATTATTCCTTTTTCAATTTGGTAAGAGTCTTCCAAAAATTAAAAAAAAAAAAAAATCAATATACTGGAATTCTGCCCCATCCTGGAATTTCTGACAAGTTCCCTAGCCCTTTTCAGTTCCCTGACCTTGGCTAGAACCAAGCCAAATTAGACATGGATGAATATCTGCATAACTTATTTAATGCCAGTGTTACATGTCATGAAGTTGAATGGCTTTGATGAAATACAGCAATTATCCCAAGATGTATATAGCATAGAGTATTGCACTTCTAAAATGCATAAACCTTATCTGCAAAAATTGGCAGTTCTTCTGGGAAAGCAAGGAGTAAGAAGCTTGGGTGTCTCTTTTGGTGTTAGTAAGAAATCAACAGTGAAAAAGCTTCATTTTCATTTTGTTTTAAACATCCTTGATCAATTGCTGAAGAAACATAAACCACTTTAGAATATTTCTTCATCTTTCCTGATTTCCCAGCTCCAGTGACAGTTAAATGAATCTTCATGTGCATATGCTATTTTCATTAGTTAACATTTTACATTGTCTTAATTATAACAATCCAACCTGGCTTTCTAGCAGGGGATGGAAGAGCCACTATACTCTCTTGCTATTACTACAGTCTCTCTCTGGCTAAGTGATGAAGCTAAGCCAAAGGCAAGTCCTGTCTGTTCTGCCTGCATAGCTTTCAAGGTGAAAAACTGACTACTATCAGGTGGAGCAATTTGGGATGAGACAGTCCTGGCAGTGCAGTAATGCAATCCTAGGAACCCACCAAAGCCTGCATACAGATTTCTCAAACCTTGTGCTTGGAGTGGCACACTTAGCTGAGGCACACAGTGAAACGGGGGTTCAATGTATTGATTGTGAAACAGACAATATAAAAAGTTCCTGTCACTGCCATGTTTCTCTTGTTCTCAGAGAAGAGACTCGTGTTGTTAAAATTCAGTTCTGTGGTCCATGTTATGAACAGCACTGACTTAATTTTCAGTGGTGTTATCTGTCTCACTTTGTGGCACAAAATGACTGCCATGGGCCTTCTGAAAAGGACTTTCAGCTCACGAAAACTCACTCCCACAGAACTTAAAGCAGCATTTTGCCCCACTTTGGAATCTGGCACCTGGGTTTCTTCAGCAAATGGACCCCATTACTTCTGCGCCATGATCAGCTTTGTCCTTGTCCACCCTTACAAACTACCAAGCTTGTTTCAGGACTGGATTTAAAACACGGGTTTGGTCTGCTGTTGTTCAGGTCCAAACCATGCTGGCAGCTTTAGGAAACCTCTAAATGCTGCTGTCCTTAAAGAGTGACAGTGATGAAACAACCTTCACTTGCCTTGTCTATCTTTGAAGCTGCCCTTTATTTGAGCAGCTGGTTGGACATCCAGAGGACCTCGAGAGGTTCTATCCAACCTGAAATTATCGTATGGTTCTGTGACAATCCAGCACCACACTCTCCCTCTTCCATGTACACAGGTTTCTGTGGAAAGGTGCAGGTACTAGCGCAAAGGCATGGCTTGGATACTCAGCCCCAGTGCTTGGGGCTTCCAGGCATAAAAAGAGCTGAAACTATGCAAATCAGCAATGGTTACTTGGGCAGCTGGGTTTGGTTTTTGGAAAAGCACTTTTTCCCTTACTACTGGGTGGTTCATCTGGTATCCTGGGGAATGGGGTCCTGATCCATGAAAGGATCTCTCTGTGTTAAAAACAAAACAAAACAAAAAAAAGTGTATCGTTAAGCAATTGAAAAGCTGTTGAGCAGGAGGTGAGTGAAAATTTTCTGTCAAAACTACAGATAATTTTTCAGTTAACTGGATGTATTTGTATACATAAATCATCTCCTTTTCATGGAAGATGTAGATTTAAAAGAAGAAGAAATGTTAAATACAGAAAATATTGTAATTGGTCTTAGTTTAAGGAAAAAAAAGTTATAATTTCTGTGGGGGTAAAAGTTCTCTCAAGATCAAAGTAACTAAACTGAGGAAACTGAAGTCCAAAAGGCTAATGCAATTGCTGTTTTGCTAAGATTGAAATAATGCTAGTTTTCTACTATCTGGTTTGTTCATGTTCTATTTTGTTCATGAAAGGACCTAGTGTCCATGATGATAAGGAGATATGATTAAACGAAAATGCTTCCTCTTTTCTTGTTCCAGCAATTGAGTTCTAACACTCCTTAGTTACCATTATCCTTACAGACTATTTCTCCTGCTTGAGGATGAGTGGTTAGATTTATCAAAAAATAGTGCTGATATGAGATTTGGCTGTAATTTCAGACAACACTCAGCTCTTATATTAAGTGAAACATCATCAACTTAATTAAGTTGCATCAGTTTTAGGGTAGCTTTCTGAGTTTGAATACCTCTCCTTCTTTATGACAGCCAATTCTGGTTTGTTTTTATTTTGTTGTGGTTGTTGTTGGGTTTTTTTGTTTGGGTTTTGTTGGTTTTTTTTTTAGTAGCAAGAGCATTTTTTTTAAAGGGAAAGACACCAGGATGTTTTATTTGTTTACAATAAACACTGCTTAATGTTACTGACGACAACTACCTGCAATAACTGTTCAAACTGCATACCCATCTCTCCAATGACACTGGGGCTTCATAATATACAAAGTCCCACCAAAGGCTGATAGGAGACCCCAGTCTACCATGAGGTTGAAAGCAAATTATTTTTTAAATATTATTTCTGTGTATATAATGAATTATTTGTACTTGATGAGGGAATTCCCAAACTCCTATAGAAGCTAAAGAATAAAAATTCTACATAATCAAGCAGGATAGGTTTAGTGGTTAAAAAGAAATAAGCATTTTCATTAAGTATTATAACTGGTACTTACCAAAGGCCAATGAAGACCCTGCTTTTAGAGCTGGAGGTTTCTCGGCATGGTTACTTCTGTTCCTGGTTTCACTGCTTAGGGTAGTCCTGGCAGAAGGTTTCTTTAAGATTTCCTCAATGGAAAAGGGCAGGCTGGGCTTCTCCTGGCCAGCACACACTCGGGGGTCTGTCATCTTCCTGCCAAAGTGGCCACAGAGAGTCCTGTCCTGCTCTCTCGGCTCTTGGTGCCCCCTAAGAAACATGCAGCTGGGAAGGTGCACGTCTCTCCCCACCCGTGCCCAGTTGATCTGCGGGAGCGCTGGTAAGAGAAACAAAGGCGACTCAGGAGTGAGCACAGCTTCTCTCTGCTGATCAGCTTGGGACCAAGACCTGTGCTCTTGTGCCTGGGGAAGGCAGCATTAGAAGCGGAGGTGAAAAGTCCTACCAACCCCACCCACTGCCAGACAGCCCCCAGCCAGCGCCGAGTTACAGAGAGCTGAACAATCGCATGGCCATCCCAGGAGGAGGTGTGCTCCTTGCAGCCCAGGGTGCAAAATGCTTTGGGAAAGGTTGTTTCTTGTTGGTAAATCCAGTTTGTGGGGCAGTTATCTTCCTTTTCTGCTTTCTGGCTGAAATGAGCAACATGCCCATTGGATTTGTACCATTATGGCGCGTAAGTAAATAATCAGCAGGATGAATATTCATCCCTTGTGTCATTTACTAGCAAGAGAGACACCCTATAAATTTCTGTTGCATACAAGGAGATGTCACGCATGGAAACCTCCCTTAAAACACTTCCCAGGTTATCCTCCAGCCATTCCCCACAGCCATCAGCTTTGGTTCATTCAGATTCATTTTTCTTCTACTTTGGAAAGCCTTTGAACTTTCCAAACAGGTGCTTTTCAACATCATCCCACCTTATCAGTCACAAGGGGAAAAAAAAAGTTGCAACATGCTTAGGAATAGGAATTAGTGCCCTCCAACCCCACCTACACTTCTAAAGATAAACCATTATTTTCTTTCTCTTCTGAGCTATAAGGCAAGGCAGCTTGATAATCATCCCATCAGTTGCTTTTGTCTCCCAGTCAGGCATCCACCACAGGGGAAGAGGATTTCCCGGTTAATGCAGATGAATGCCAGCGATTCCTCTCCTAAGCCACTTCTCATTAATTTTTATTTTGGGAAGAATGTGTGGTGAGATACAGACCCATTCCTTCCCTCTCCCTGCTCCCACTGGAATTTATTGTCTTCTGGATTTTCCCCTCACCTTTTAAATTGCTATGTCTCCCTCTCCTGCTGGTTCTCCTCTGTGCCTTCTTTATCAGGCTCTTATAATTGCATTGGCAGGCCCTGCCTTATTTGTCCAGTGAACTGATAATTCTTGAGCTGATATCCCATCATATGACCTCTTCATGGAGTGGAGACCAAAATTACTGTGTAACCAGGGGGCAATAAACCGCACCTGATAAGATGAAAGGCTTTCGGCTTTTTCCAGATTCAAGATACTGGAAAAGCAGTGGGGGTGGTGGGGAGAAGAACAATGAAAGAAGTAAAAAATGATGCAGCCAGTCATGATGAAGAATATTTAATTATCTGACTTTCTTAATGAAGCTTCTCCCTGGGTGACAGGGTAGACAAAGTGTCTTTCACACTTACGAAATGCATAGGGTGGAGAGTGGGAAGTGCTTTTCTTTGTTTCCTTTGCATCCCTCTGCCCAGTGGCTCAATGGAGCTGCTTGCGTAAAGGAGAATCTTCTGCCTTCCTGGTTGTGTGATGAGGTGGCAGCTCTTACATGGGTGCAAAAGGTCTTGTGGCCCCCTCCGTAAGCAGAGGACACCTTGTCTTTTCAATCGATGCATGCAGAGGGATGGTGCTCTGGCCAAGCTGTCTCTCCTGCTTTCCTGCTGGTACCTGTAATTTTATCTGGGAGATGTCTTCCCCTTCTCTGTTTAGGCAGAATAAGAGACTGGGTAATTTATGGGCTACATCAGGTGAGAGTGTCATCTGTGTGCAGAGGGAAGGGAAAGAAACATGCTCTGGATCTACATCACGGAAGAAAACTGCCTATTTAATAACAAGGTTCCCCCTTCTGCCTCCATTTTTGCTGAGCTTTTCATGTTTTCAAAGCACACGGCTCTGAAAGGAAGAAACGTAGCCTTCTGGCAGTTACAACTTTATGAACACTCACACCAGCTCTTGAAGAAATACACGTGCCTCTGTGTTAAAATTTTTCTGAAGGGAGCACACTCCAATTTTCATCTTAGGGAAATACTTTTATTCAGCGATCGCACTGACAACATACAGCAAGTGAAACCAGAGTTTCACTGTATTCAGAGAGTGATCACTGACTGTTTTCACAACTCACTCTGGGTAGGCACCTGCTGAGACAACACTGTAGTCCTGTGTCACAAAATCAAACCACGCATGTTTGCATAACTATTCCATTTTAGTCTGTGACTTTAAACCTCCCTGCTGCTCTCAGGGATTTTTTAGTTTCCTTGATTTTCTTTGTGCGTTTAAATGAGATGTGCACATGCAAATTTACAGCTTGAAAGCTTCCTTGTGAGGGCTTTATTTTTTGTTGTGTCTTACTGTATTGTACTTTTTATTAAAACTGAAGGCAGTGCCAACTGAGAAATATATTTTTGTTCTTCTGTATAAAAAAACACAACAAGCACTAAAGGAGGAAATAGAATGAATAGGTGACAGCTCTTGAAAGGGGATTAGAAAGCAGCAGTGTAACAATGCATATATCCCATGTTTTGCCTATAAAAGTTTCTTTGGAAAAAAATGCAGATTTAGATAAAAATGTTTACATAATACCAAAAGATTTGAACATTTTATTATTAATTTAATGAAAAAATGGAAAAACAGTGATTCATACTATTTCATTAACTGAAAAATAGGAAATGCTTTCTTTGCAATGACCCCTTACTTTGGAATTTCTCTGCTTTTCAATATGTTAAAAAAAGGAGTAATTGCAAAAAAATAGAGGCTTGAAATGCAAATTAACATTTTGCAAATTAAAATAGTTCTGTTGACCCCCTTTTTCAGATGATTGAGTTGCTGAAATGAAACAAATTATTTATGTTCAAAACAAGTAATTATTTACTTTTAAATTGCCAAAGAATGAAGAAGTTATTTTCCTGGTGAGTTCTATTATGATGGCTTTTGTAGGGTAGTTTGGAGATATTTTTACATTTCTGCCTGACCTGGAAATGCAGATGACTCTCATTTGTTACAATTATTGTGCTACCTGTCTAATTTAGTCTATAAATTTCATGAGGCAGGAACACATCTTCCCCTGGGGTTACTGATCTCTGAAGGCAACTCTTTGCACTAGAAGGCAGCTATCTAAAAGAAACTGTGCAGTGTTGATTTTCTCAACTCACTGTGCCTGTGCCAGGCAAATGTAGAGGTCCACAAAGGCTGTAAGGTTTTTAGAATATGATGTGTTTTCAGCAAGTAAAAAATACTGGATGTATGGACTTGAAATCAACTTGGGAGTTTTTGTCCTATGTTGCATGTCTCAAAGGTAGAGAAGAAATACATTTATGCTGTCAGTCAAGGAAGCATGACCTTTTCTGCCCCACTGGTCTTTTCCTCTGGATAAAAATGATAACAGGACAATATTCCACCTGATGCCTCTGAAACATCTCCTTTAAGCTCCCACTTTTGTATGTGAGTCAGAGCTGCCCAGAGTTTATGCACAGCATGGATGCTGCAGCTCACAAAACCTCATCTCCGAAGGCTTCTGCTCGCTCAGCTGTTCTGAGCAAGTCTATGAGCTCAGGCAGTCAGAAGCACTGGTATGTATGTTCACTGGCAGTTGCCAGTGATGGTGCAGCTGCAAATTGCCCACATCACCTCTGGAGCCTCATGTCCTTGTAGGTTGTCTTCCATCCTTTACACCTTACTGGACTCCAACAATCTCTCCAATGACAGCTGAGCTGCTCTGATTTTCTCAAAGTTCAACAGCTGGCAATGATCTATCAGAAAGCCCATGCAGCCTGCCTTCTGGAGTCCTTTTAACCTCAGATTTATTAGCCCTGTTGTCTCTGTAGATTTCTCAACAAGCTCATAAATTAGAAATATTAATAAAAGGGACAATATAGGTTTAAACTGATAACATTTATTATGGGATTTTTATGGCACAATTATTATCAATTGACATTTAAAATGACATCATAATCCATCAAGGTGAAATGAACTCAGAAACATATTTCTCCCAGGCCAAAAATAATAATAGCAGCAGCAGGATTGTGAGGGAAGAGGCACACTGTTTGAGTCCAGGTCACTGATTACATAGTTTGGAGGTGTTTTTTTAGGAACTACACCCTCTGTTTAATCCATTCTTGTATTTCATAATGCTTCTTCTCCCCTGCCAGGGTCCTCAAGGCCTTTGGAGAGGATTTTTTATCAAAAAATCTTCAGTTAATCCATGTTGGGGACCCTGATTCTTTGCTTCAAATGGAGCAGGAGCTGTTATATGTGGGAAGGGCTGGAGAGATCAAAGGTTGTCCTTTTCATAGCAATTCAGGTCTCTGAGCAGCAATTGCCATGGAGAACTGTCCAGCATGGCTATAAACTGGCTTTGATCTGTCTACTGTTTTGCTGTCAGAAAGTTAAAAATAAAGAAGGAATGTATTTAATGTAGCCCATCCTTGCAAAATGGGAAGAACAACAATTCTCTCCCCACCTACTGAAGAAGTCTACAGAGACTGCTTGCACAGTTATAAAAACTATTCTCCAGGAACTAAAAAAAAACCAAACCAGTTCCAAGAATCAATAACAGAGTAAAACGGAAAGTCCATGACCTCTAGCTCACTATTTCAAATTGCTTTTAGTTTGGTAGTGAATAAATGTCCATAGTGATGCATGAAAATGAACTTCTTGTGGCCCAGAATGCTTCCTCATCACCCAGATGTGGAGAAGGCACAGAATCCTTCTGTGAATCACTAGTGCTGTGCTAGACTACTGTTGTTTTGTGGTGGTATCTGCAAAGTGGTTTTGAATCATTATCTAAAAGTTAGGTGCCTACTAGAGTGCCACCCACACCAACTTCAAATCAACTGTGCAAGACACAGGCTGGGAGTATGAGACTGATCTTTTGTCCTCTGTTCTTAACCACTGACTGTTTTGTTCCGGCAGAAAGCTATTTCCAATGTGCTCATGTGAAAAGAAGAACACACAAAGTGAGCCCAACAGTAGCAGCAGTCAGAGAGAGATTGAGATTGAGCTGACCATCTGTGTCTTGGCTGTATGGGAAATATTTATGCTAAACTAATGGAGTGGAGCTGCTGGCTATTGTCTCCTCTCTTATAAGACTGGTCTAGAGTCATTTATCTCCTGGTGCAATGTCATGGGAAGTAGCTTTCTCATACTGGGAGTTTTTTGAGACTGCAAAAGATGCTCCTACACCAAACCACAATGAAAAGTCAAACTCTCAAGGTCTAAAAAATAATAATAAAAAAATTTCAAGCTCATTAGCCTCAGCTCAATAAAAACATTTCACTTTGATCATAATAAAATATTTTGTCTTTCTGTTGAAAATTCAGTTATGTTTTCATTATAATTAATTTATTTTTAAATAGAGAATTAATCTCGAATATGGAAAAACAACCTTTTAAAAGCTGTTAGGATAACATATTTCAAGAATCTGAAGAATTTTCATTACTTTTTAAAAATGAATGGTGAATGATAGCAACACTAGATGTGCTCTGTGTGCACACCAAATGCATGCATTTGTCACTGACCCAATTTCTTGGTCTCCTACATGCAACTGGAAAATCAACTGTTTACCAAAAACCATTCAGAAAGTTATATTGCATATGCTTTTCCTAAGGCTGCTGTCTGACCCAATTAACGAGAGGAATAGTTAAATACCTAGTCATATTATATTATTAAACCCACTTTTTTTCAAAGGCTTTTCCTCTGTTTCCATAGCTATTTTTCTCAAATCCAGCAGTTCAGTCTGTAAGGTATCCTGGAAAGCAGCTATTGCATAAATAATTTTTATGTGGGAATAAATAAATTCTTACTGCATGCTTAACAGGCCTTTTATCTGTCTGGGATGGTCACAGATTTAAGTGTGTACAAATGTGCCAGCCTTACATTTCTCTAAAGCTGCTTTGATTTCCACAGGGAAAAAAAAAATAAAATTAATGTGACATAAAGTTCCCAACTGGCTCTGACACCCTGCATGGATTTAATGTCAATACCTTTCACATGACAGATACCTTTTGAACACTGTCAGGTTTGGAGCATTGACCACCTCTCTAGGAAGCCTGTTCCAGTGCTTGACCACTTTCTGGGGAAAGAAATGCTTCCTAATGTACAGTCTAATTCTCTTCTGTCTCAACTTTGAACGATACCCATGTGTCCTATCATTGGATACCAGGGAGGATCAGTACATTCTTCTCCAATTGCCCACCTCAGGAAGCTCTAGAGAAGATACCATATCTATAAAGGAAGACAGTAAATGAAAATCAGTTAGAGGCTGGTCACTAAAGGCTGCCCCCTCCCCCGCCCCTTTTATTTTCTGTTCATTTGTTGTAGAAAGCAGAAGAGAAGCTGAGGGTTGTCTTGTCTCTAAACTTCAGACTTCCCAGCACCTAAACACATAGTTTTAAAGACATTAAAAATGGGGAAAGTGACAATCATTTGTGCTTTTTCCTGTTGAATACCCCAAACCTTACTTATCCCATAAAGTGTATTACCCTTGCAACCTGCCCTGTCAACCCGTCGTCTTTGTCAGTTCTAAAATTCAGGTCAAACTCCATGAAGAGAGAGTAAAAAGAGATTGCACTGTAGTGATTCATTAGTTCTGTTTATAAAACCTGGGGAAAATGTCACTTCCAAATTTAGACAATATATCAGAATTTCAACCTCTGCCAGGGACAGTTGCATCAGACTGGCCAGATGGCAGAATGGCAAAACAAGCAAACAGTCCACTGAGGCTCTGTAAAATCTTGGGAGAGCACAAGGTGTCTGTGTACAGACTAGAGAAGGAAAAACATCACCTGAAGGCACAAAAAAAAAAAAGAGATGTTCATCCACTTATTGAAGAAAAATGAGACCTTCTCACCTAGCAGTGTTCTCCACTCCTGAGCCAGCCCTTTTCCAGGCTCCTTCCCTCTGCTTTGGTAGCATTGCAACTTTCTCCCTTCTCTCCCTGGGGATCCTGAGAAAATAATGAAATGCACAATATTCCTAGGCTTTCAGCATTTTGTTTTGTTTAATGGGCTCCAGTGGGAGCTCCTATTAATCCACTCTAGAGACAGGAGCTTTTTTTTGTTGTCGTTGCTGCTGTTGTTGTTTGCCCCCTTCTTCCAAAGGCAGGTCATGAATTATGTGCCTGATGTTCTTCCTCACTCCTGGACTTCCCTGTGATGTCCCACAGGGGCCCATTAAGAGCTTCTCTACTGCACCCTTCCAGAGAAAGCCCAAGTGCAGAAGTGGCAGAGGCAGGTGAGGAGTGTCACTTGAGGAATTACAGGATCTTTGGAGAGGAGCAGAAAGTCACTGTTAGAGTTTAGATAAGGGACATCTTCCAAAAAAACTGTATGGGTGCATGGGGTCTGCTGGGGTGTTAAACTGAATTCTGGAATAAATGGTCTGATTACAGGGCAAAAGAATGGGTTGGGTGTTTTTCCTGCCTAAAGTTGCTCTCTGAGTCATTGTATTTCCACTTGTATAGTGGCACAAGAACTCAGACTTCAGGGAAATGGATACTTCTGACCTGCAGCTTCCTGCAGGTCCTCTGTGATCTGGCTGATGGAAACTACACACGCTCAAGTCAAAGTTTAGCTCCAGCTGCTAAAGCTCTCTATGCCTTTGGACAGAAAAAAACCCTGTTTTGGTTCCCTTTGGTGACACCTAAAACAGCCGTCTTCATGGATTTAAAAGAAATTTCCCATAGAAAGCCATTCTGTGTTTTTATAACCACAGACATTTTAAATGTATTTCTGTATTTTTTGGTGTTCCATTGCCACAAGCTATGAAAATTGTTGCATTACACAGGTTTTTTCTTTTTTTCCCCTTGCAGTCTGTAGTAGGGAAGCAATTTTCTGTAGCTGGGTGCCAATCTGGCCTCTCTTCAAGTGCATGGTCTGCATTTTATCCATAAAATCACATACTGGAAAGTCTGTCTAAAGAACATTATTAGCTGAGGCTGCAGAGTCAAGTACTGTAAAGCTAAGGCAATGCCAGATATGAGATTGCTTCTGCTCATACATTAAGAGACAGATTCATTAGGACATACTAAAAGCTTTTGTAGATGGTCAGAAGCCTGCAGAAGGTGGGAGGATCTGTCTTACTGGCAGGACTGTTGAATTACCTGAAAAGTGACTCATTTGCATTAACTCTTCCTCAGGTTTTTGGTCCACTCTCTGTGTACTCTGCAACTTTAGGTAGGTACTAAAAACAAGTAGCACATGCTGTGGCACTCTGACACAGATGGGGGAAGAGAAAGATGAGGATTACCTGGTTGAAACAACCTCTAAAGGGATTAAAAGGCATATTTCAACCCTGGAGGCAAGACACAGGAGGTGCTACATAGATCACACCTCTCTGTGGTTTGTTCCTGGCTTATTCAGCCTCCTTTGGTGATGAGCTGTCAGTCACTGGCAAAGCTACAAAAGGGCTACAAAAGTAGTGCTATTTTCTGATCCAGTAAATGTTTCCAAGGCACACTCTGAGAAGAAAGTGAAAATTTACCCCCACCAAACATTAGCAGCATGCAGAGCTGCTGAGCTGTGCATGGCCAAAGCAAGGCACTGAGAAGCCCCCTTGCATAGTCAAAGAGAAATATGGTCAAGAATGGGTGAGAGCTGTTAGGGGCATCTGGTTCAGGGTCTCTCTATGTCCCTGCCTACACCACTGATAATGTAACAGAGCAGTGAGCTTCCTTTCTGACTGAATATGAAAGCTTATGCACAGTTTAGGTTGCCAAAAATAAAACTAATTGGCTGAAATATTCCATTTAGTTGCATTATTATGGGAGCACATTTTGAAAAATTAAAACATTTTCAGTTTGTCAGTGCTCATTTTATGAAATCATTAAACCAGCATTTTTAAAAATGGAAATTGTTTTCTGTCTTCTTTAGTTATTTAGGAGAAAAAAAAAAAAAAGTCCCTGTAATTTCCCATTAGCTTTAGGTACAGCCATTCCCTCTGCTGGACGCTGACAGCAGATTCAAGCAGATGCTGCTCTATCCCTGACAAGCAGGTTGCCATTTCCAGCTTTCCTTCATTGCCAGGAGGGCCAAAAGCATTTCTCAATAATGAAAACAGAGATATTGTTGTCATCAAAGCAGAGCTGGAGCCCCAGGCTTAGGCCTGTGTGTTAATCCGTCCTGGGCATCATGTTGATTTGTTCCTCTGTCTCTGCAAAGGCAGGTACAGCTTTCTATGTGCTTTAGCCACAGGAACTTCCCTGCAAACACTACCAGCCAGCCTGCAAAAACTGCCAGCCCCATCCTATTGACAGGACTAGCTGACTAGACAAGTCATTGTCAGCTTTGCTTGTTGTTTTTTTTGTCAATACTTTTCTAAATGTCATTTACATGCTAGTACACTAATGCTGGAGGTGAGATGAGGTTAAGAATATGCTTATAATTACCCCTCACTTCCTATTTTAAAGAATAAGTTTCTTTTATTCCTTTGAGTAACTATGAAGAGTATGGAGTGCCAACTCACATTATTTTTAGGTCTCCAAATCCGTCACCTTTAAATCAGTACTCAGTTAACAATATATGCAATCTGCCACTCGACTAACACAGTGACACAGGATGTCTAGATCCCATTTCATATTTTGGCATTGGTTATTTAGCAGTCGTACTAAATAAATGAAACTCTACTGCCAAGGGATTTGAATGTTGCATTCAAGCATCCTCCTGCTTATACCTGAAGATCTATAGTTTCACTTAAACAATGTTAAAAAGTGGAAATACTGTGTGCTCAGGGCCAAACTTGGCTCCAATAAAAGTAAAATGTTGCTTTGATTGAAGTGGTGGCTGGATAAAGCTTGAAATATGCCTGTGCTTTCCATTAATACCCTACTGTTAGGACTACTAAATGCATCTGAAATATTAATTTTCTGAGACTGTACTTTGAATTCAAGAGTTCTGAAGATGCAAAATGAAGATTTTGGACTTGAGGCTTATAATTTATAATAGAAATATCACATTCCAATAAAAATCCACCTCAGACATAACAAGCTAAATGGCTAAGTATCCATTTGGCTCCACCTTAGAACATCAACTATAGAGCAATAAAAAAAAAAATTGTGCACACACACATAAACATAGAGTTATACACAGCCAAGGACTGTTTTCTCTTGGTATTGCAAGGTAATAGTGATACAGATGGCATAACACAATTCACAAAAAGCAGTAAGACATCTGGCACTGAATGCATTTGAAATAGAGAGCAGCCAGGGAGGATGCAGTAGAGAAGAGGATGCAGTGAGGGGCCATGTCAATGCAGACATGTTCAAGCCAATGTCCAGCAGAGCCAATGTCCCACTTAGGACCATGTAACAACACGCAGATGTCCTCTTTGGATGTGGCAATAGTGTAGCTGTTCATGTGGAACATCCACAGGTGACTGCACAGTTAATATCCAGCCTGGAAAATGGGCATTCAGAGAATCAGGGACAGCTACAACCAAATCTTTTTATTTTCTGCTTCACCTTCAGAAGAAGCAGACTCTGGCTTCCACACAAATATTTCCACCATGTGTAACTGAGACAATCAAATCCTTGAGTCCAGAAAGAGCGCAAAGGTCTGTAGTCTATGGACCCAGCAGACTCCACTTTTTTGTAATAAAGTGGAGTGCATCCAGTGTGTGTATCTCTTCTATTTGCAGCTGGAGCAGGGAGAAAGATGGGGAAATAACAGGTTAGATGTAATGTACAACCTGGCTCATAACCTGATTTGTGCCTGCCCAGTTTGCAGTTTCTCTTTAGCACTAATGGTCAGTTTCTCCTCCTTCTTTCTCCGCAGTGAATTGTTGGCCAGTCTTCCTCGTGACCTTTTAGAAGCCCAAATACATAGAGAGGGGGTTAAAGGCACAGAGAGACAAGAGAGTTTGCACAGGCTTGTGTCTGAGCAAGCTGTGATGAGTGTATTCTGTGAGTATTTTCGTTTGCTTTCTCAGAGAAAAAGACAACAAGCATTTACTTAGCCACATTATGCATGATAAAGCATGGCCAACAAATGATGGATGTACTTTTTATGACCCATGCAGTCCATATTCCTGCCTGGGGTGCTGGCTGAGTATCCCTGGAACACAGCTCAAGTACTGGACTTCAAGTGCACTACAGACCTTTACAAGTGAAGGAAATAAGGTCAATGCACTTTCTGCATTGTACATATGGACTGTTCATGGATGAGAAAAACACTAGGATTTGGATCTACTGATACAGAGCAGTAGGAGAATTTGGAAGAACACAAAAAAAAGGAGTGAGGCCACTAGCAATTTGTGAACTGTGGCTGATTCATGTATTGGCTGGCCTGGAATATTGATCAGGTGAGATTTTTTCTTTTTGGCTTACAATTACAACTGTTACAAAGCTTTCTGTTTGACGTTGATATAGTGGCTCATTTGGCATCTAAAAATTTTTTTACAGAAAGAGGTTGGTGCCGGTCTCTTCTTAAAGGTAATTAGTGATAGAACAAGAAGGAATGTTTTCAAGCTGCAACAGGGTAGGTTTAGACTGGGCATTAGAAAAACAACTTTCACAGAAAGAGTGATCAGCCACTGGAACAGGCTGCCCTGGGAGGTGGTTGAGTCACCATCCCTGGATGTGTTTAAGGGTTGTTTATATGTGGTGTTGGGGACATGGTTTAGGGGTGAACTTTGTAGAGTAGGGCTAATGGTTGGACTTGATGATCCCAAGGGTCTTTTTCGAACCTGAATGATTCTATGACACACAGGGCTGCACAGATTGAGGGAGATGAGCCCTCCATTAACAGTGCCCTCTCTCTGAGCCAGTGAAGAATTAACTAGAAAGCTACTCTTCTTCCTCAGCTTTTCTCAGCCTGCACTGTAGAGCACGGACAGCTAGTCTGCCAGCAGTTAGCAGCATGATAATAAAAGCACTGAGCTCTGAGTTAGGGCAGGTAAATTCCTAGGTGAAATGCACTACCCTGCAGAGTCCAAGCCTCCCTGTTCATAACTATTCCTCCTCAAGAGCTTCAGTTTAATTTTCTTCTCCCACCTTCCTTTGGAAAAGATTTGAACAGAACAGCAAACAGGGGGTTTTAATTTTAATTTCCACCCCCGCAGCAAAGGCATTAATGGTACCCACATAAATTCTAAAGCACGACAGTGCCATGGCTTGGGAAGGACGACGGCAGCGAGTGCAGCTGAGAACGACTGACAACTGGCAGCCAGGATCTGGGACTTTAGCACTAACAAACTCCACTCCAAAAGCTCCAAACGTCAAGCTCCGGAGCTCTACCAGCACTACGCGTGCCGTCTTGGAGGCTTCTCACGAAGCCAGCTCAGCCGCAGGCCTGGCGGCCTCCCGCGGCCTCCCCGCCCAGCGCCTGCTGCCCGAGACGAGGCGGCAGCGGCCGGTGGCCCCGCGCCATGGGCCCTCCGGGCAGCAGCGCCCGGCGGCCACCGCCAGAGGGAGCCGTGCGCACGGCCGGGCCCGGCCTCAGCCTGCAGCGCCCCGCGTCGGCGCCCCTCGCGTCCCCTGGGAGTGGACACGGCGACTTTTATCACATCAACAGAGCTGTGGGGGAACGGGGGTCTCTAGAAGGAGCGGGGGAAAGCCGCGGGGCCGGGATGCTTGCGAGGTATAGAGCAGTTTGGAGACCTTAGAAGGTAAGAGTTTCTCAGAAGAGGGAGGTAGTTGGTGTGGTCCCGCATGCACATACCCTCTTGGGAAAAGAGGTGAGTAGTGAACTGGCACAGCCAGCTGCTGACATCGCATTATTTACAGCAGTCAAACTGGTTGTGAAGGCTCGCAGAAGGAGCTCGAGAAACTGAGTGATTGGGTAATAAAATGGCAGATGAAATTCAGTGTCAACAAATGCAGAGTAATGCACAGGAGGAAAACAACCTTAACTATACATTCACAGTGATGGTCTCTAAATGAACTATTACCACTCAGAAGAGAGATTTTGGAATCATTACACATAATTCTTCAAAAACATCATCTCAAAGCTAGAAGTGGTCAAAAAGATAAATGGAATGTTAGAATTTATTAGGAAAGAAATGGAGAACATGATAAAATACATACTTTTTGTTACCATGCAAACCTATACTGTGCTCACATCCTGAATATTATCTGCAGTTCTGGTCTGGCAGAGTGAAATAAATTTTTTTAAAAATTAGGTATGTGTGGAAAATACAGAGCTAGAAACTTCATGAAGAAGATGACAAAGTTCACTGGAAGGAGGGAACAATTTATTAAATAGCAGGTTTAAAAGAAGCAGTGTAGGTATTGAAGAGACAACAGCACCGTGGAACTCACTGCCACAGGAAATTTTGAAAGCTGAAATGTAATTAAGTTAAAACACCACCACCAACAATTAAATAAAGCTGTTGGCATTAGGCTAAATAAAGGTTGTATTTTTTTGAGTGGTGTAGACACAACTGCAAGCTCAGGAAATAACATCATTTCTAGCTGATGGAAAGGCATGTAGGGATGACCACTCTATCCCAGCCTTGCTTCTAATACTTTTTTTAATCTGTTGTGCTGCACAGCCTTTTAACCAGTAAAGCCACACTTAAGCGTGATAATTATCATTATGCAAAAGATAAATAAATACTATGGTCCTAAGGAGAATAAATTGCAGAATTAATTGATTTAAAGAACACTGTCTGTAGCTGGGTCATGTCTCAGGAAGTGTTGCACTGATTGAAGCAAGGCTGCTAGCACAGCATGAGCAGCTTGGAGCTACCCAGAAGGTAACAGTGACTAAGAGTGGGATTCATTTCAGCTGCCTTTAGCTGGTGTTGGGAACTAGGTGCTTATTTTTTAGGCAACTGAGCTACTTTTTCCTGTCACAGTGTTTCTATGGTACTGGGTTTGCCAGAGGAAACAAGGGCAAGATACATATCATGTTCCCAGGAAACAACCAACCAAAACAAACCAAACCAAACCAAACCAAACAAAACAAAACAAAACAAAACAAAAGACTACTAAAACATCAGGAGCATAATTCACCTTGACTGTTCTTCAGCACCTCAAAAAGGAAATTAAGATGGTGATGGTGATTGGACATTTTGGGGTAAAGACATGAGCTGAGAACTTAGTTTTCCTGAGGAAAATGAATGTGATAGGATTTGCCTTAAGGGTGTAACAGAGTCCCCATACTTTTCAGATGCCTCAGTGACAGAACAAGCAAGTAAAACTCATAAATGGTATTTGCATTAGAAGCATAAATATTTCTGTTTGGTGCAAGATTATTGAATAGGGATCAACTTTAGGTCTTTAGTGAACTGCTGCAGAGTTGTAACTGCTTTGTCTAGCCAGGGTTTCATCCCTTCATTGGATCAAGACCTTCTGCCAGTGGTAAGGGTCACTCCTCAGAACTGGGTTCTGACTACTGGAGCAATCATGTTTTACAATAATAGTAAGAAAAACCAGAGCAGAATATTGCAGAAGGCACTATAAATGGAAGAATACTTTAAGCTGCATGCTTGAAGAAGGCAGAAAGGAGGGGACTGTGTTTGAAAGGAGTCTGTTCCAGGTATGTAGATCATCTCTCTCTTTTGTTTTGCTTTGTTTTGTTTTGATTGCTTGTGCAGTATCTCATCTCCAGTTCTTCCCCTTGTGATGAGTCTTTCTGTTATTCCTCTCATTATATTATATTCTGTTATTCCTCTCATTATATTATATTATGTTATTCCTCTCATTCTCTTTATATCTCAAGCCTTATGTACCTCATTTTTTAAATGGTCAATCACTGTAATTTGCAGTGATTATCATTTTTTAAATGGTCAATCACTGTAATTTGCAGTGATTATATATATATATACATAATTGTGTATGTATAAGCAGAGAGAAAAATAAAGGGTTAATCATCTTC
>JANHGL010026150.1:62573-79969 GCA_024611195.1 Ceyx melanurus | reverse complement strand
GCCCTTACGTAACCGCGGCCTTGGGGCGCCGGGCGCTGCGGGGAGGCGGAGCTGCGGTGATACCCCGGAGCGGGGCCCGCCTTCACCGGAGCTCGTTCTAGGCCGGCGGGACCGCGGGAGGGTGTCGCCGAGGGTGCACTGAGGGCCTCGGGAGCGAGTGAAGAGGTTTGGGGGCTGAAAGCAGGAGGCGGGTGGCGCGCGGAGTTCTCGCTGGGTCCTTGGCCGGCAGACGCGGTCATACCTGGCGCTGTAACTTCAGAGACACGTCCCCTTTCAGCTCGATAGGAGTAGCAGCTTTAGCTGCTGCTGCTGCTGTTTCCTCTGCGAGATTATTTTCTTTGTGTATCCTGGAAAATCTGCTTGAAAAAGTGCAATAATAAAGTGGTGCAGTAGGCGACGTTTCCACGTCTCCTCTGCAATAGACTAACACATGGTCGTTCAACAAAATATGTTGTCGAGAAGATAGTGGTTATTTGTGTGTGTGTGTGTGTATGTGTGTGTGTGTGTGTGCGCGTAGCTTTCATTTTTAAGGGTATTTCTTCACTCGAGCAAATGTGGGTATGTTTTGTCAGCACTTTTGGACTGCTCAGATAATGTTGAAGAACTATGTATTTCAAGCTGATAATGAACTTTCACAAGGCAGGACTTCATATTGCAGTGTAAACCAAATTAAATAAAGGATGTATGTTGTGCTATATTTTTCTTAAGAGCATTTGATCTTTGTCATCTTAAGCAATAACTACAAACGCATATTGCAGTAGTAAGGCAGTGCCAAGGAAAGCATTTTGTGTCCTGGGCTTCATTGCTTTTGCATCATTCTGAGTGAGGCTTTTTATCCAGTGGCACTTGATTCTCCAGATTCAGAGGATCAAAAAGACCAAAAAAGCTGGCAAAACATGAAATGCAGGATGGATTAAGACAGCACCTTTGTAGGAATGTCTCTTGGTTATGAGGTAGACACGTTTGGTACTTGTGCAAGCAGATGGCTTCTCAAAATATTACTGTTTTTAAAACCTAACCAATGCAGAACTCTTGCTGCACCTCTACACCAGCAGTTACTTGCACTGCTGAAATAACAAAGTGAAACTTCGATTGCTTGTCCTGTGGTTGCTCAGAAAATCCAGACTATTGCAAACTGACCCATGGATCCTAAGAGCTGAGCAGTGGAGTTTTCACACACACACACACACACACACACACCCCGCGGTTGGTAAATGCCTCTCACAGATTCACAGATATTAGGGGTTGGAAGGGACCTAGAAGATCATTTAGTCCAACCCCCCTGCCTGAGCAGGATCACCTAGACCAAGTCAGGGGATTGAGTTCAAACAGCATCGTTGATCGCTTGTTACAGGCTGTTAACAGGGGTAGTCTGTGATCATACCTGTTTTACAGGACTGAAGTGAACAGAAAGACCAGAAACTGCATCTTAAGACATGGCTTTTTTTTAAACTAAATCTTCATATTAAACTCTGCATGTGGATGTGTGTGTGTGTATATGAAAAAAAACCACGCAAACACATGTACATGGAGCTTTGGGGGTTGTATTGTAATTAATGTTACCCTTAAAAGCCCTGAGCAGTAGCAGTAACTGGTGTGTATCCTCACTTTCCATAAATACCACTTGCAAGTTCTACAGTTTCCAGCTGCAGTTTACACTGTTAGAATTTCAAGGTGCTTGCCAGAAGAGACTTCCCAAGGTTAGGAAGCTTTAAACAGTAGCAGCAGAAGGGACTGTGTTAGTGCCTGGAGGAAGCAGAAGCCCATGTTCTGGCATTATGGTGTTTCTTGATTTGAAGCCATCATCTGCCTGATGCTCCAGACGGTTGTTACACTCCTCACGTATTTAGTTGATTTATAAAAGAGGTGAGAACACCCAGAAATTCCTACAGCCTTTGGAATAAAAAGAAAATTTAGGTTTACTTTACTTTAGTAAGTCAGCAGAGGAAATCCTTTCCCAAATGAAGAATTAATTTGCTTTGACTAAAGCAAATAAAGGTTTTTTCCCCAAGTTTGGAGAGTAAGTGAAAGTCAGTGGACTTGCTTTGGTTGATAAATAATTAGCAAAGGATAAAATCCTAAACTTAAATTTGCTATAAAAATGGGCATTTTAAGTTCACTTCCTCAACAAAGGTAAAAGGAAGAGCAATGGGAAGACACCATGCATCTGTCAAGAAGCAAATAAAATGCTTTGTTTTAATTTATATTTCATTTTGTGTTTAAATGCTCTGGTTATAAAATAGACATCTGTTCTATTGAGGGAGAGAATTCCACTCACTTCGTTGTCCACGAAGCATACAGCAATCTTTAGTGATAAGAGAATTTTAGAAACAGAGAATAAAGAAGGTGTGATGCCTTGTGGAATACTGAACTTAAAGTTATTAAATAAGAATAGGAAATGTCTTTCTTCTGACTGGACTGTAGATTGCAGAATGGATGGGAAATGGGCAGCCTTATTCAGCTGGGGTAGCAAATTCACAGAATGTCCATTTCTGTTAGTATGATGATTATTATGGAGAACATCCACTCTGGGTTCAAGACTAGCACATGGCATGTTTTACTCATGTCTAACAATAACTTAATGTCTTCTGCTCGGCCTCAGTTTTAACTTTTTCAAAACTCAGCTGAACTTTTCCATTTCGAAGCCTCCACTTTCAAGATTATCCTTAAGCACCTCTTTACTGTGGTAGTGATAACTTCTGTGTTTAGTTTTACTCTGCCTAGTTCCTAGAAATATTAAAAATACAGTAAGATATTCTCTGTGGGTTTTATAACATGATTAGGCAGATAACATCCTTGTTGCTTTTTCTCATGATCTCTCAGTTGCAACTACCTGAAAGCTTTGCAGACGTGATAGTGACCACAGTTTAAAATGTTTTCTGCCTCTTTTCTCTAAATTTCCATATGTGAATTGTATTGACTCTTGCTAATATTTACTTCTGCACAGCTGTAGCATCCTGAAGTTGAAGCTTCATGCCTCTTTTTCACACATATTAGCTTTCACCCTTAAAATTCTCATTATAGCAAAAACCAAATAAGCTGAATCCACCACAAGGACAATGGTAACCCAGACTAAAATCCCAAGGCTGAAATGCAACCAACACCTTCCTCACTGAAGTGAACTCCTCCAAGCCAAGCAAACTGATCTAGCCACACAGCTGGACAGACTTTGCTCCTTCTTCACCTGTACCTTTGAACTTTCAAGGGTTCTTCTATTCCTCATTCCTTTCTCAGTTTCATCATAAGAGGACTAAATACACATTGTCAGCATGTCTTGCATGAGATGAAACCTGGCTTTCATCCTCCTTCAGTTTATTCTGGCTTCACTCGGTACATGGCAGAGGTTCTAGAATGTAATGGTATCATTTGTCTTGTAGATGTAAATAGTTTGAGCAGGAGTGTAACAATCTTTCTGTCCTTGTCAGCAGATATATGCAGAGTCTGTCGATCGGAAGGAACTCCTGAGAAACCCCTCTATCATCCATGCGTCTGCACGGGCAGTATTAAATTTATTCATCAGGAATGGTGAGTTCTGTGTTTATGGGGCTTTTAATGTTTCTTTTTATATAGATGTAAAACATATTAACATGTTCCTTAAAACAACACTTCCTAAGTCTTCAGATTTACTGGCAAGAAAATCCAGTTTTCAGCAGAAATGTGTTAGGGGGTTTTTTTCATGATGGTTCGTTACAGTTCCCAAAGAAGTTAGTAATTCTTTATGAAATAAATATCAGTACCCTTTATTTGTTTTATGTTGAGGGCTATAGTTCTGCTTGTATATGTCAGGATGTGTGCTTTGAGATATTAGCCTTTTCAAGAACATACTCAAAGAATGTAATTTATGAGCTGTGGAAGTGATGTAATTGAACAGTTGCTGTTCATCACAGTCAGCTTACCTTTTGTATTTTTTGAAATCTACTTGATGATCTAAATGAACTAAATAAACACAATTTTAGTCCTGCTTGATTTTACCTATATCCTGATTTACTATGTTTGAAAACAGAGAATTGTTGTATTTTCCTTACTGAAGGGATGAGGAGGAAGATCTGTTAGCATTTATTAATACCATCACTTTTTATTGCAGCTTAGTTCAGTGGCTTAAACACAGCAGAAAAGAATACTGTGAATTATGTAAACACAGATTTGCTTTCACACCAAGTAAGTATTGTTGTTTTTTTCAGAATTTCTTTCCTATTAATACATATGAAATGATAACTTTCTCATTCAGCATGATAGCTCCAAACTTGTGTTTAAACTTGCATATTCTTGTTTGAATTGTATATCTTATGCATATTTTTTGCAGACTCTGAATTGTTTAAAGAATGGATAATCTGGTTCTTTCAGAGTCTTACGTGAGCCATCAAAGTAGAATTATTCTGTGCCTTTCCTTACTACTGCCTCAGTCCTGTTCTTCTGTGGCCACCATGACAGGATATGGGATCTTTTCAGCTTCACTGATACATTTGAGTGTTGGGAGGAGTGAACGTTAAGGTGAAACCACAGTGAAATTTGAGTTTGAAAACTAGTTGGCAGTTACCTTTGAACTCTCAGCCTGCTCCACCACCACTTGACTTCTGTCAGTTTCAATTCAAATGATCTTGACAGACCATGAAAATGAGAATAATTCTGCTTTCATTTCAGTCAAGGTACAGAAACTACCCAGTATTGCATTGCCTTTGATGTTAGCTTCAACTAAGTAAGTTAGGCAACTTCTGATGAAAAATTACTGGATCTGCATAAAGATAGATACCCAGGGGTTTCTTACTACACTTTTAACAGATAGTAGTGGAAATAAGTGAGGTCCTTTGGTTTGATGGCAGGCCAGGCTCATTATTTAGTATTGCCAATTTAATGCCTGTTGAACAGGTGAAATGATTCTTGTGCTACATATTTTTCACATTAGATTTATTTATGCTGATTTATTCTTTACAACTCTCCATGGTGCAGATAACTAATTTATCTTTTTTTTTTTTAACTTATCTATCTGCATTTAACTAATGTACTAAAGTATCTGCACTGTAGAAGCTGTCCTGAGTTATGAAAGATGAAGAGGTTTGCCTGTTACAGGTGTGTGGTGTTATAAAATCAAAGGTTTTCTCTGCTTTGGTGGAGAAAAAGGCTGGTTTCTGTTACAAAAAAAATCCCATCATTCACCTTTCTTCTATATACTGAACATCAGAGTTTTTTATTTCTGCTAAGAAATATTTAAAACCCACTCAATTAGACCATTTTTTTTCAATGATCAGCAGTGCAATGTACAATATTTACTCTGCCTTAGGACTGTGAGAACAGCATACTTCATGTTGATCTCAGAAGTGCTTTCAGGTTATTCTTTTTAAATACTACTGAGATCTCTACAAAAAGTGGCATCTGCTTGTTTTTGGGTGGTTTGGATTTTTTGTTGTTCTTTTTTTTGTTTTGTTTTGTTGTTGTTTTTTTAAAAGGCATTATATTGCTTCTGTGTGGAAGCTTTACCAATTAAGTGACCCCTGGTTCTGGAGCTCTCTACAGGATAGTTGCTTTCAAAATGGTTTTCTGCTACTAGGACATCTACAGAATTTCATGTGCAAGACCAGAAAATGGCATTGCAGTGATGTACTAATTGCTAAGAAGAAAGGACTTCTAATTTTGTATGGAGAGAGGGAGAAAAAAAAGCCAAAACTGTGTAGTGTTTTCCTTAGAATATAGGGGGGGAAAAAAAGGATGTAAAGTTCAAAATGAAATACACTTAATGTACATGTTAGTGCTGATACTAGAAAGCTGATTCACTGCCCTTATCACCAGAGGTGCTCCTGCAGAAGTTTAATCCTTGAAGAAGTTTAATCCTGACATGGCTGTTCGCAGCACAGCAGATTACAAACATGTGAGAAAACTTAATGGAATTACTGGGGCTTAACAAGTTACCATTTGTCACAGGAGCCTTGAATTTGGTCATAAATGAACCTCTTTCCTCCCTCTGTCACAGGATACTGTCTCCACATTCAGCTTCTTGCCAGGTTCTCCTTACCCTTCTGCCACACACTGGCTGCTCCCCTCAGCTGATAGTGTTGTTTTCTTGGCTTTCCCTATTGAACAGGGTGCAATTCTTTTTTTTCCAGTGGGTGCACATAGAGGTGGGTGTCAGGTCCCTAGCACAGATTCCTTCAGCCCACTCTACCCAGCACGTCTTATTTCATTTTTTCCCTCACGCTCAGTGCTCATGTGTTTCTGGTTTTTGGAGTTTCTCGTGATCCTCTTTATTTGAAAGATATTTGGATGTCTAGCCTGGAAGCTGGATCTGCTAGTGGGATCTGGGTGCAGGGAATTGTATAAAGCAGAGATGGAATTGGTGTACATGCCAGTCATTCAAAACCAAGGTGGATCTGCCCTATAACCACGCCAGGTTTAAAGCACTTTTGCTTCAGTTAATTGCCCACAAGATGTGATTGAATAAAATAACATAATTAGTGTCTGTGCTTCAGTGGACAAGCACTCATTTGAGAGATGTAGTGCAGTAATGTGAGCAACTTCTCTTTTAGTTTAGCTAGATTGAGTTGTTAAGGCTGCTGCTGTCATTCTGTCAGAAACTAGTATCACTTTTTGTGTCTGGACTACTCATGAAATATTCATAGTGCATATACTCTTTAATCCTTTTACTGTCTTTTAAGTTCTGTAGCATCTTGTGATGTCTTTGGCACCTGAACTATCAGGTCAGTTGCTTCTGGCAAGGAGGGAAGGCATGAAAGAGTAGAAGGTTCAAATTGCATTTTGTCAGGAGCACCAAGGAACTTTTTTCTTCTGAGTAATAGTGTCATTCTCTAAAAATGCTTAGGCATGTAGCCAAATGGCTTGATTTTCAAATGCCTGCTTTGAAGCTAAATTGTATATGTTTTCAAATTCATTCTTTACAGCAGTTTTTCAAGCTGTGAGTTATTAGAACATTAACATAAATGCTTTCAGAAATCCAGGTGGAAGTAGCCCAGCCTGATACTGGCTGGAGGTTGGGGTGGCTTCCTCCCTAAGCAGCTGATGGTGGATACAACATCACAAGCTTAGTGATTACACAGACAGTAAAATAGAAGGAAGCCATGTGGGTAGGATATTTTTCATCTTATAAATTATTATCACCTTAAAAAGCTTTTGATTTCTGCATGCAAAGTGATTAATTCAGGGCTTGCGTGCACTTGGGCCTCAGTGGTTTTGTTATCATCCTGGTTTGTTACTGTTCTTCCTCTTTGTTTGCCACCTTCACTCACATGGGATTTAATAGGAAAGTTTGTTGGATCAGGAACTGTTTGTTCCTGTGAACCATTTGGATTGAGCTCCTCAGCTATCCTGTAGCAGACTGTGATTCTCCACATTAAATACTTAAGGTTGGGGTTGTTTATTTTAATTAATCCACAAGCCTTGATACTTCTCTGATTGTCGTAAAACCTGTTGGAGGTGACTAGCATATCTAGCTTAATGTGAAAGAGTTCATGGTTAGTATCTTTTAATGCAAAGAAAAATCAGCATCACTCTGATATATTTGTAAAAATATTAAATTATGTGTTCATATTTTTAAGTAACTTGTGCAAAAACATCCCTTAGTAATTGTATGTTGTTTGTACAACAAACATCATGCGTGGTTGTTTAGCAATTTCCCAACTTTTGGATCTTTAATTTTAATTACAAAATGATCTGTAGGAAGCTGTGTAATTATAGAGTGACCTGTTTTGTTGGGCTTCTCATTCAAAGTAATAAAGATTTTATTGAAGGATACAATTAATGGGCTGTTGTTTTTTACCTGTTCATTGTGACAAACTTAAGCCAGTAGTCCATAGCTTCAGCATTTCCAGGAAGTCTTCATTTGGAAGAACATAACTTCTGAAACAAAAGGCTGCCTGCTGGCACAGAATTCAACACGTCTGCTGGAAGCTCCAGGGCTGGGAGTAAAGGTGCAGTTGGAATAGCAGTGTCATTTCACCTGTTTTGTTAGACCTGTTGCTGGTAGGAGAAGGAAGCTATGGCTTTCTTCTCCTCCTTGAGCAGCCTGGACCGAAGTCTGTGTATGTCTCCAGAGCACAAAGATGGAAACAGAGTAGTTTGGATTGGAAGGGGAATCAGTGAGTCCAGCCTGAAGAATAACTCACAACCCCTGTTTTACCAAACCAGTGCTTTAATCCATGAGCTGCAAATAACATGTCATTTACTTAGGAGTTACATAGTCTTATTTCATGATCAGTGCAGAAGGATGATTGAGGTGGCATCTAAATATCAAGTGTAACAGCACATAGAAAATCTATGGGTTAAAGGACTACAAGCATAAGAGATTCTAGGCTAGATCACAGTTTTACCTAGCCAAATAAAGATATTTTTCTTGCTTGCACACTAGGTTATGGGCAAATAAATTAGCTTACTTGGATGTAGAAAGAGAGAGAAGTGGAATAGGGAGTTCCATTATGTGAGCTGTAGTACTATTAAAAAAAGTACCCTGAGACTTCCTAATACATATTGACAGAGGGATTTTGCTGCAGCATATGTCAGAAAGCTATTGCTTTAATAGCAGGACAAAAACCTGTCCTCAGAAAACAAAGAGCCAAATCTAGTATGGACAAGTGAAATAGCAGCTACACTGCACAGCTCTGACATGAGTGTCCAAAAAGCTTTCTAGTATTTTTCCATGGCCCAGAGAACTCAATGAAGTTGAACTAGAACTATGAAAACTCACTTTTGCTCAGCCAAAGTCTGTTAGATTTCTATGCTGTACTAGAAAAAAAACCCAACAAACAAACAAAAAAAAACACCCTAATGCTTTAATTGGCCTTGAGAGATTTTTATTTGGAGAAACTATGATAAATAATGCAGGAAACCATTTTTTTAGCCTGAATTAGGAAAGATCACAGTTCACAGTTGATAAAGCTGTTAAGGAGACTTCTCTAAGTAAAAAAGCCATGGAGTTTATTATCTCGTTCTACTCAGTACAGAGTGTAACAAATGTGCTGTGTGAATTTTTGTTGCTACTTGTTTGGAGTCATCTCAGGAATCTCTAAAATGTGCTTATTCTTTTAGTGAGCTTTTCTCACATAGAAATATTGAGTAGTTGGCAAAACTTTTACATCACTGCTGCTTTAAAGGAAGAACTGTTTCCTAAGTGCCTTTTCTCCACAGTTTATTCCCCAGATATGCCTTCAAGGCTTCCAATCCAAGACATCTTTGCTGGACTGGTTACAAGTATTGGCACAGCAATACGATACTGGTTTCATTATACACTCGTGGCCTTTGCATGGTTGGGAGTAGTACCTCTTACTGCATGTAAGTATTCATTTTTTGCACTGTAATATGCATGAAAAGATGCCAGTTCCTGCAGAAAAATGTTGTCAGACCATCATTGGTTTATTAAAAAAAATAACAAATCTTGTGTTCAAAGGAATTATTTTATTTTCACTGAGAAGTACTAGCTGTTTAACTCTTAAAGAATTATTCCTTTTTTTTTGCAATATCAATAAAATGCCTCTTTTCAATTGTCTTCAAAATCTCCATGAATTTTTTTTATTTGATGACATTTGTTAATATTAAGGTGGAAGAGTTGTCCTGTTTTTTTCTCACCATCTATAAATAAAATAGCAATCTTTTTTTTTTAGTATGAAAAATGAAATTGCTCTAGACTCATGTAATTTGATTAGTAAAACTCCTCTTAAAACTGTTAAAGACCCCTCAGTAGTAAAGGAATTTAACAGAACAAGAAAGCACACATTTAAATTACTGTAGTATCCAATTTGAAATTCACTTTTTCAGTACAAATTCAAGGAGATCTGTTGATGTTTCCAAAAGCTGCAGATATAGAAAAGATGAGGAAAGGCAAAAGGTCAGGGGAAAATGATTTGAAGTGCATCTGTAGGAACAGCAATATACCCTTGAACAAAAGGGAGGCAGTAAATGCATCTCTCTCTAGAGAGTTTCTCAGTATGTTCTGTGCTTTTATTGTAGCTGGCACTGGTATCCAACACGATGGAGCCATTCAGTCTAACAAAGCTTAAAAAAAATCCATTTACTTTTAGAATTTGGCAGGATCTTACCCATGGATGGGATTTTTGTATGGGTCTTGTCTTTTTACATGAAATGCCTTTAATGTGTTCTTTAATTTTCTGTAATATTTAACTTAAAATATTTAAATAAACTTTTAAATCTTTAACTTTACATTTAAAAGTTAAATTATCAAGTTAATCTTTTGCCTTCCCTGTTTCTGTCACGTGGCTCATTGCACGTGGCTGGCTCCACAAGGAAGTGTTCTCCTCATTACCTTCTATGTGGAAGAAAAAGGTGCAGCATAAAAAAAACTTGTCAAACTACCAAAGGAGATGCACGGTTGAGCAAATCTGCCTTCCAGATTAATGTGCTAGTGATGCAGTGATCCCATTGTGGGATCAATTCTACATTGTTTTGTGGGAATTTCACTTCTTTCTTGCATACCCATCTGATAATAGTTGTGTAAAAAGCAATGTATTTCTCTGTGTGTACTCTCAGCCCAGTCCCACCAGGGTGTTGTTGCTATCGCTACTCTCTTTTTCTGGAGTGATTCAGTTACCATTTAAAGAAAAAAAATATATATATTTATAGCTGAAGAAGATGGTTATTTATGTGTTTCATGTAATAGTACAGCAACTGAATTTGTAGTGATGTGTAAGAGAACTGCTTAAATGGACATGAGTAAAGCATGAAATGGAATTGCCTATGTGAGCACCAGAAAAAAACAGCAGAAGAAGGGCTAAGAGGAGGATTTTCTGTTTACAAAAAAGCACTCTATTTGATTTTATTCAAATCAAGAGGGGATCCAAGCAGACTGAAGGTGTCAAGAAGAACAGGAGTGGAGTTAGAGGATACACAGATAAGAAAAACAGAACTGTGATTTTTGCCTAAAACTCGAGAGGGATGGAACGAAACAATGATGCAAAGATCCCAAAGGGGATCCACTCATGAAGAGTATGGAAGGCACGTCTAAAATCAGTTTATAGATGTCAGTCAAGAAGACTCAGAGATAGGATGAGGACACACTTCTACCAGCGTAGTGTCATTGGAAGTTAAAGGGTTTGTGTTCTGTGACCTGACAGAGTTCACAGCAGTATCTGTGTCCCCTGGAAGCTCCCCCACCGTGGAACTGGACAATAGACTGAGGCAAATGATTGAAACTCCCTGGCAGCAAAGGATCAGTATCATAGTGCTACATTTTATTGACTGTTCCATATAAAATGTATGCATGTTACTGACTACAATGAGCATTTTTGTTTGCTCAGCTCCAGCCATTGCCTGTTGTGTTTTAACTTGCTCTAGACTTAGATTTTGCATTATTATTTAGTGTTCTTTTCTGTCCAGAACTTCATCAAGAGGGGGGGATTGCACTGGGGTTTCAGTCCTCCAAGTGCCATTATATAAAAGGTGAGCATAAACATTGGGCTTTGGGGGCATTTCTGATAGAAGTTTGTTTCTACATCTCTCATTAATCAATCTATCAGAAATGCCAAACAGGTTGAACCAAGAGATAAACCAGAGCTATTTATTCTGGGTCATAGAAACCATTGCATGCCAGCATATACTTGAGTACTTAATGCCCATGTAAAGAGTGGAATGAATATCTTAAGAATTGCATTTCTGGGTTAGTTCTTCCCTTATATTGTTCTGAGCACCTGTGTCATCCTCCTGTGGATCTGAACCTAAATTTCTGAAGTAGACTATATGTACTGATAACCTACTATTAAGATCAGGGGATTGAAGGGTCATGGTAAAAGGCTGATGTTAACTAGCATCAAGTATTAATTGACAAAACTTGTTTAAAACAGAGAATGAAATGCTGATAGTCCTTGCTACAAGGTGTCAGAACACCAGAAGTTTATACATGTTCAAGATCTGATGGAACAAATTAATGGGGGGGAAAAAATCCATCAAGGATTAATTAGCACTGAGACATTATGGTGCAGAAACTTAGTTGCTTTGCCATGTGAAGCACATGTATGTGCTGAGGAAGGGTCCTTAACCTGTATCCACATTCACATCTAGGGATCCATTGATGTCACCAGTGGCAGGTCTGGGTGAATCTTGGGTCTAACCTTGCGTGGCAGTTCACACACTTGGAATGTTTACATGATGAAGAATATTCAGCTTGCATACAGTTTTGTTCCACGTGTTTATATATGGTCTTGAGTTCTGTTGATTCACTGAAAGATTTTTTTTTTTTTTCCCTTGTCATAAATGTAGTCAGGACACCAGGAGAAAAGAGCCTGTCTTTGGTCTATAACCAAAAACTGAGTTTACACCACACTTGTGTTTCCTCATACAGGTCGTATCTACAAGTGCTTGTTTACTGGCTCTGTGAGCTCACTACTGACACTGCCATTAGATATTCTGTCAACGTAAGTACTTAGAGGGACACAAAGAGCTTTTCCAGTCAGATTACCATGAAAACAGTGCCTTTGGATTTTAGTATCCCTTTCTTGCAACTGTGCCTGCTGTCTTCCATCCTCTTACATGAGCAGCTGCCTGTTACCCTTGGCATAAGGACAGGTATGGCCAACAGTATGAGCATAGAAATAATTTCACTTTGAAGTTCTGCTGTTCAGATTCTTGGAGCTAGAAAACTGACTTTACAAAATGGTTAATGAACATTTATAACAATGTCAGTAAAACTTAGGATGCAAAACTACACCTAATTCTTTTTCTGTGCTTTAAATCAGGTGCCACGTAGTCGAATATTTATATGTAGTGCTAATACTGAAGGCCATGTCATGTTTTCTTTCTTATATTTTAAATGTTGAGTTTTACTCATCCTGAGTCTCTTTTGTGATAGAGATTTGGGGGTTTTTATCATTGTCTTCTAGCTGACACTTAGATTTTAATACTTTAATCACCATGTGCTATTGAATATAGTCTGTCTTTTTAAATCAGATTTATTTAAAGAATCTATAAGCTATATTCTTACTTTTTTCATTATCTTGAACCTGAGGAACTGAAACTCAGTTTTCAGTGCGATCTGCACATCAAGCAAATTTTGAATTAATGTCCTGTGTGGGCCAGCTGAGTCATCTTTGTTGGGCTATTTGACTTGAAACATCAGGTCCCATTAGGTTGAATTTTTATTAATGGAGAGAGATGCTCATTTGAGATGAATAACAGTATTTTTCCTGTTGTCTTCCAGTAAGTGTACTTTTTTTTTTCTGAGAAGAATCTAAAACTTTTTTTAAAGAGCACATTTTTTGTGTGTGTGTTTTGCAGCCTAGGGAGAAAATAAAATACTTCAAATAAACCTTGGGTTTTAATGGCATGTGAGGGTGTGCTTTGCTATCTATTTCTTTGTCACAGGAGCATCTTGTGCCATCTTTTGATTTGGGGCTTCTTGTCCCCCTGGGGTTTCCCGTGCTGTGCAGCTGCCAGTGCTTGTGTGGCTCAGAATGAGACTCCTTTGAGGGTGGCATATTTCTTATTTTAAAGACCATCTTGTAGCTGTTTAGTTTCCTAAGCAAATTCATTGTGGTCAAGGAGTAGTGCAAGGGTGAAAACCAGTGGGAGGGGGGTACCTTCATTAGGGATGAAGCTCATTTCAGTACATCTGGCATTGCAGGAAACCCTGGTTTCAGTTGGTAGATCTTTTAGTGTGGCAAAGAATTTCTTGAACCACTGTTATGGTTCCGTTTCTACTCTTGAAGATTGTTTTTCCTGATCCATTCTTGGTGTTTTTCTTCATATTGAGTCAGATCCTGTTTTGCAGGAATATTTGTGTTTAAACAGTAGTAATTTCATAAACCAAACCAGAGGGAAGTAAAAGCTTTTCCAAATCATTGTTTCTCTTGGCACTTAAACCGATTTGTACTCGGGTGCCTACAGCCTTCCTAAAAGAAACCTCCTTTGAACAGTTGATTGGTTTTGTTTATTTGTTTGGTTTTAATTACCTCAAAATTACATCTAGATGTCACCTAGACACAGGAATACATTCAGCTTGTTGCACAAATACCAGTTTCTTTGTCCATTTGGACCGAGAGGATCTGTTTGTGGTAGTTAATAATTCAGTTTAGTCTTATGAGCAAAAGGTTTTTGTCATTAATGTTTGGGGGCTTGTTTTTTTTCTTGAACAGGGAGAACTTACTGGCTGACTGTTTGCAGGGCTGTTTTGTGGTAACGTGCACCCTCTGTGCATTTATCAGCCTTGTTTGGCTACGTGAACAGATCGTCCACGGGGGAGCACCACAGTGGTTGGAACAAAACCAGCAACAGCCACTCAATGGTGTTGGTCAACAAAATGAGGTAAAAATGAGCTGCTCAGTGAATCACTTCAGAAAATGTGGGTTTGTGAAGAAATCCATTGTCAGAATCCAACAGCAGTGTTATTTGACTGCAGGGTATCTTTCTTTGTACATTAGCAGACATTGAACATGTTCCTGTGTGAACTTAGTGACACCACTGTTAGATGAATTTGATGTTAAGCAGAATGATAATGGATTTGTTATGGTGTAATTTTTGTAAAGTAAATTTAACTTGGTTTGGATTCTTATGTCTGTATCTCCACACGTTTGTTTTAGGGCATTTTTGTGCATATAAAGCTGAATAGTCCCCCATCATTACTGAAGATGCAGCTTGCTTTTGTCATTTTTATAAGTATTCAAGTAGTTCATGAGGTGATGATTCACTCTTATCCAAGCAGTTGGAAGTTTTATGGAAACCTCTGAAGCTGGAACTTCTGTCCCCTCCCTCCACTCTTGAACACACACTCACACACCTTTTGTGCTTACAGGAGCCTCTTGGGCAGAAGAAATTACATAAGCAATGTATGTGTAGGGGGAAGTATAGAATCATCATTGTTGGAAAGGACCTCTAGGATCATCCAGTCCAGCCTTTATCCCCCAGCCCCTATAGTGTTGCCTGGGGTCATTAAGTAATTAAAATTTTGTTTTCTTTTGTAGTAAATGTCAGCTTTTTAAAGACAGAGATTGAGATCCTCAGCTAGATGAACAACTTGGGTTGTTCTTATCATATGATGAATGACAGTTTTCATAAGATTAAGCAAGTTCCCCTCTACTGAGCACTGGTAAGATCCAGTTCTAGGCTCCCCCAGTACAAAAGAGAGATGGAAGTGCTGGAGTGAGTGCAGTGAAGAGCTAACAAAAATTAGTAAAGAACTGAAGCATCTGACATATGAGGAGAGGATGAGAGAGCTGGAACAGGACATCCTGGGCACAAGAAGGCTCAGGGTGGCCCTTACCAGTGTGTATAAATGCCTGACAGGAGGATGTAAAGAAGACAAAGCCAGTCTTCTTGGTAGTATTGAATGACTGGACAAAGGCAGTAGTTTCCAATTTAAACAGAAAATTTCATTTAGACAAAAAACAAAACAAACAAACACAAAAAAACCCCACCAAAACCAAAGCAACAACAAAAGAACCAAATAAAAGAACAGATGTATTGTTTGGGTTTGTTGTTTTGGGGTTTTTTGTTTGTTTTTTTTTTTGTTACTGTGTAATCAACACAGTAAAACAGGTTGTAGCAGGTTGAGAACCTGGAACGGGTGGTTTTTTTTCCCCTATATCCAGGAAGCATGGACAGACGTTGATCAATTTAACTGAGTACTAAATGCTGTTTCTGCAGGCTCAGGCTGTTGGAAATGGAGGTGTTGAAAATGTTGCACTTGATCAGCCTGCTAACCCGGGTGCTGAGAATGTAGTTGTAGGTGAGAACCCTGAAATTCAAGAAGAGCAATTAGATGAAGAGGAGGAGGATAATGAAGATGAAGAAGATGCTGTAGTAGAAGATGCAGCAGATGCAAACAACGGAGCACAAGGTAACAGGTGACTCAAAACAGTCATATTCTAGTTCTTCCCACTGAAAACACCACTGACATAAATCAAGGAAACTATAAATTGCCACTGTTGAGTGGTGAAGCCTTTTTCATCCTGAAAATCTATTGGCAATTAGGAGTTGAATGTTATGCACTGAGGTATTTTTGTTGGTTTAAAACGTAGCACGGAGTGGTTGCGTCTTGTTTTGGGTGAATCTTGGGAGTCGAAGCACAAGAGGTTTAGGGGAAACACAAGGAAAAACTTGTTCCCAGTGAGGGTGGCAGAGCCTGGCAGGGGCTGCCCAGGGAGGTTGTGGAGTCTCCTGCTCTGGAGACATTCCAAACCCACCTGGATCTGTTCCTGGGTGACTTGGTCTAGGCTACCCTGTTCTGTCAGGGGGGTTGGACTAGATGATCTTCTAGGTCCCTTCCAACCCCTGACATTCTGTAATCTTAAAAATGGCCATTGTCTCCTCAGATGACATGAACTGGAATGCTCTGGAATGGGATCGAGCAGCAGAAGAGCTTACATGGGAACGAGTAAGAATATTAATATTTTTATTTAATAATTCAGACTCATACTTTAAAGGATTTGTAGTATTGCTGTGTGAAAATCGATTTGGGATAGATTTAGATGTTCTTGTCTAATGTCAAAACAATTTGTAAGAGGCTTTAGTGATCCCAAAAATTTAGAAGAAATGTAAAAATAAAGTGTTTTTATTCTACTTGTTAGCTGTCAGAAGGGATAGCTTTGATATGAAATATAGTAGTAGTTTAAAAGATGTTTCATACTTTTCTGAAGTCTTCAATGGAGAAAAGAATTGCAGTTTGCATTGAGGATGCCAGACCAGACAGAACCACACAGTTTACATTACATATGGTTTAAATTTTATATTCACAAAAACATTAAAGAGAGAACTGGAAATCTTGTCTGATTTATTTACATATTTGCAGAAGGAATTATTTATTTTTTTTCCCAAAAATTATGGAGCATTTTAATGGACCACTTTCTGTTTTGTTTATTGAACACAAATTAGTATTTAAAGCATGACATGCATGTGCACTGTAATCACACAGCAGTGTAGAGACTCAAGAACTAGTTTTCTTTGTAAGTGGTTTAGATTAGCCAATTTCTGAGTTAAAAGTAGCAAAATCTACCTGAAATACACTTTTCATCACAGGTCTTGTTTTCTATCTAGCGAAAGCTTCTTAGTTGGTTTTGAAAGATATTTAGTGGAAAAGAGCATACTGAATTTGCAAATATACTTGCATCTTGCTTTAGTTTGCCAAATACGAGCAGTTTTAATATCTTGGAACATAGTGCAAAATTCTGGACTTGTTGAAACATTTTAAAAAATAATAATTACATCACTAAAATCTTCTTTAAGTGTAGAACCTTTGTCAGTCTTCAAAGTCTTAGAGAGAAACAGCTTATAAATTAATGGATAATATGTTTGGTTTACCATATATAAAATCATGTGCATTAAGATGTACATATGTATAAGAAGTACTGTGTCCAGCTCTGTAGCCATCAGCACAGCAGGGACATGGAGCTGATGGAGCAGGGCCAGAGGAGGCCACGGAGATGCTCAGGGGGCTGGAACAGCTCTGCTCCCAG